>JAEIJG010000020.1:0-94417 GCA_037289395.1 Beauveria scarabaeidicola | reverse complement strand
AAGAATAACCTAATAATAAATATACTAATAACTATATATAAATACTTCTAATTAACCTATTTAGACTAATTAAAAGAAATCTTTAATAATATAAATAAAGAGATTTAAATAATAATTAAAAATATATTATAAGTAAAAAGAGTTTATATTTATAAAAGATTAGGTATTAAGATTATAAATACTTTATTTAAAGTTACTAAATAAGATAAACTCCTTTAATAAGATAAAAAAGATAATAATTATAAATAATATAATAAGCTACTTATATAAGGGTTAAGCTAAATATCTTTAAGATTCTTAAGATTATTAAGATTATCTTATTAATCTATAATAATTATTAAAAAAGATATTACTTTAAGACCTAGGATAATATAAAAGACCTTAGAAGAATAAAAAATTACTATTAGTAATAAAGTATTAAAGAAATTAAGTCTTTTAAATATATTATACTTATTAAATAACTCTTAAAATAAAGAAGAAGATAATAATAAAGGTAAAGATAATCTTATTAAGGTTAATACTTTTTATTAATAAACTAATAAGGGAAATTACTATTAATAGTTAATACTACTAAGATATAATCCTAGAAAAGAAGAATAACCTAGAGGTAAAGCTATATAAGGGAATAAATAAGATAAAGACTATATTATAATCCTCTCTTCCTCTTACTTCTAATAAGACCTCTTAAAGAAGGTTAGTAAAGCTATCTAAAGCTTTATAGAAGCTAAGAAATATAATAATATAAGAGATAAGTTCTTTACTAACTTTATATAGACTTTTAAAGATAAATATACCTACCTTAGTATACTAAATAAGGCCCTTTATAAAGTATTCTTATTAATTCTAATAAAAACTATAAGTGCTTTTTATTTATAAATACTTATAAAAAATAATCTTAAATATAAGAAGATAAAGTAAGCTATAAAGACTTATTTTAAACTAGACTAAGTTTAAAGAGATAGATTTATTTAATAAAGTAATATTAGACTAAGAAAATTCCTTTATAATAATCTTATAAAGATAATAGTTAAGAATATCTAGTTAATAATTAATTAAATTAAAGATTTATATTTTAAAATAAATTTAAATAAAGATAAATAAGAAGCTAACTAAGAGATATATTAGACTCTCCTTATTATAGTTAAAGATATAAAAGCCTATAGAAGAGTAATTCTATTATTAGCCTTAATATTTAAAACGCTCTATATAGAGTTATTATAAGCTATAATAGTATAATAAGATAAGAAGGAATATAATAGTAAAGCCTTCTTTACTAACTACTAATTTTATAATAAAGGTAATTTTAAACTAGGCTAAGAAAGAGTAACTAAACCCTTTAAATACTTAAACTAAAAAGGGTATAATTAACTATTTTTTAACTAAAATAAGAAATATTAAATATATAAGAAACTAAAATACTTCTTAATATATTATATAGAGAAGGAATAAGCTAATAAAAAGGTATATTAAATAGCTAATTAAAGCTACTAAGGTAAACCTAAAGAAAAATACTATTAGATATTTCTTATAAGTATAAAAAGTAAAGAGAATAATAAAGACTACTTAATCTAATAATTCTAAATAATAAAAGTTAATATCTTAGATAATAATAATAAAATAACTAAAGAAGAGGATAATAAAGAAGATAATAAGGGTAATAAAGTATATAAAGGAGTATTTTTCTTAGTAGAAGGGATAATACTAATAGTAAGCTTTATAGTAACTACTAATAACCTTATATAGCTAGAAGCTCTAATTATAGTATTATAAGATATAGTAGTTTACTATAAGTTAACTAGTAAAGACCCTAGGAAGGCCCCTAAAGAGATAATAAGAGATATAATCCTATAATATATAAAGACCCTAGATAATAATACCCTACCTTAGCTAATTATATAATATTTAAATAAGATCTTTAAAGGTATCTTACCTAATATAAGGGCTACTAGATCTTTAATAGTAGGCCTTTTATAAGCCTAGGTACTAATAAAATTAATACTAAAAATCTTAATCTAGAGGAATATTACTCCTAGCTAAGTTAACTTTAGTAGTAGTAACCTTAATACTATTAGGAAGATAAAGATCTAATTAATATTTAATAAATTAAAATTCTATATTCTTAATAAATATACCCCCTTCCTCTTATTATATATAAATATAAATAAGCTATATATTAAGTTTAATAATCTAAAGAACCTCTTAATCTAAAGTAATATTAGAGTAATAATAATTTAATACTAAAAATACCTATAGTAGTTATTATTAATAACTAAAGTAATAGCTTTTTACTTATTAATAATCTAACTAAAAAGGCTATATTATTAATTTAGTCACCCCTTAATAGAAAGATTATAACGCCTCCTAAGATAAGTTAGTAAAGAATTTAATAATAATATACTATAGTAGCTAACTAAGGTCTACTAATATTATTAGCTTAATATTAAGGTATTAAGAAGATTTAGATTCTTAGTAAAAAGGGATTATAAATTTAACTATAAAGTTATTATAAATATCTTCTATATCTTAAATACCCTAATACTCTATATTATTAATACTATAACTAGATTTAATATAATAAGATTCCTCTAATTAAAAGACTAGAAAGCTAAAGATATCTAAGATACTTTTAGAGAATACTAGATAAATACCTATATTAGCCTTCTTAACTAGATAATATATAATATAAGTAAGAACTTTATATTAGTAGAATTCTATTAATATACTAATTAAATATATATATAAGTCTAAAAGGTACTAATTAAGGTATATTATAATATTAGTAAAGTTAAAAGATATTATAGACTATTATACTAAGCTTATTAAATTATTAATAATAAGCTAGGAGAATACTATATACCTTAATAAAAGCTATAGATAGTAATAAAAGCTATTAATAACTTTACTAGCCTAAATAAGCTAATCCTAACTCTATTAGTCTTTAGTATAATCCTAAAGCTATCTTAAGATTTACCTTTATATATATTAATTATTAAATAAGTAAAAGCTATTAAGAAGACTATAATAAAAATAAAAATAATACTTACTAAAAGGTAAATATAAGAAGCCCTAGTAGCTTATAATAGCCTAAATACTATAGCTATAAAGACCCTTCTAATATACTTAGAGATCTATATATATTAAGAAAAATATAAGTAATAAGGCCCCTTCTATCTCCTAAGGACTAATAAAGAAGAGTATATAGTAGAATTACTAAATAGTACTAAAACCTTCTAAATAACTTTAGTTAAGCCCTACCTATAAGATAAGAAGGAAGAGCTAGTACTAAGTTATCTTAGTAACTTTATAATTATAAGGTAAAGAACCCCTATTTAGATATATATAATAAGTACTAAGCTACTTATAATAATAATACTAATAATCCCTTTTATAAATAATAGTAGTTAAGATCTTTTAATAATAGCTAAATTACTCTTTTTATCTTACCTAATAACTAATAATAAAGCTACTAAGGTATTATTAGGATAATAATAGTTATATAATTCTAATTAGGAATTATATAACCTATTATATAATATTAGGGCCCTAGTTAAAGAAGGACCCTAAAAATTAACTTAGAAGATAAGAGATTACTTATATAAGAGACTAATTAATAAAAGCTTCTTTAGTATAAAAAAGAAAGTAGACTTAGCCCTTACCTTAGATCTTAAGAAATAAGGTATTATTATAATACCTAGACTACTATTTTAGGTATTTTAATTAAAAGAAGTTAAAGTACTTATTAATAAAGGTATATTTAAAGTTATTAAATTTAACCTTACTATTTATAGTAATATTTAAATTTTTAATACTAAGATAGTTAATAAGATTAAAAGTAAAGGTACTAACTAACTATATAAGAAATTAAGGCTAGTTATATATAGTTATAATAATAAGGGAAAATAATATATTCTTATTACCTTATTAATAATTTAATAAATAAGTTAATAACTAATCCTAATACTAGCTCTAGTACTCTTATAAAGAGGCTATACCCTATAACTTAGGGATATTACCTAAGTATATATATAATTAACTATAGAATTAGAAAGGATAATTATAGTAAAGCTACTAAAAGAGCTATACTACTAGTACTCTTAGAATTTAATTATAAGAGTTATTAAGTTATTATATAGTATAATAGAAGTTAATATATATTAGTAAGTAATATATTTAAAATACTACTATAAGCGCTTATAGATAATAAGCTTAATATATAACCTATACCTACTAATCTTAAAAGAGTAAGAAACTAGGATTATTAGTATATAGATTAATAATATAATTAGATTAACTATAAAAGAATTTATATAAAAAGAGTAAGAAAAGCTTAATAAAATAAGATTCTAAGCTAAGTTATATAAAGTATTAATAATAAATAGCCTAATTATCTTTAATAACTATAAGCTTACCTTAATAGAAGATAGAAGCCTTTATCTCTAATAAAAGGGTTAAGCTATAAAGCTAATAATAGCTTTAATACCTTAAGTATATATTAAAGAATATACTAAAGATACTTACCTAACTAGTATTTATTAATTAGAAGTAATATTTAATTTATTAGTTATTATATAATATAAAGAGCCTAGTTAGGTAGAAATTAATAACCTTAACTAATAAATTAAGTAATAAATTAAAAACTAAAATAAAGGTATTAAATACCTCCCCCTAGACCTCTAAGCACTTAAGCTATTTATCTTTATTAATAGATTCTTTACTAATAATAAAGATCTAAGTTTTTAGATTAAATATATTATTATAATAAGTAATAAAGAGATAATAGACTAAGATAAATCTACTTAAATTAAAGCTAATATTATAATATAATTATTAACTAAGTTAAAGAAAGTTATAAAAAGTACTCTAGTATTAGAATTATATACTATAATATAAAGAGTAAATACTAGTTATATAATTAATTTAATATTAGCTTTAATAATAAAAGAATTTAAGATCTTATTAATCTTAATAATCTTACTAATAGATTTATACTCTTTATATAAGTATTTTATTAAGTTTAATATAATAAAAGAAAAATACCTAATAATTAATATTATAATACTTTAGTAAAGCTATAAATACTATAAAACTACTAAGATATAATAAATTAATAAAGATAATAACCTAGCTAATATAATAATAAAGGTATTATTAAATAAAGCTTTATCTACTCTAATTAAGGAGAATATCTTAAATATTTACCTTAAGAGATAGGTAAAGAGGGAGAAGGTAAAGTATAAGGGAGAAAGTAGACCCTAATTTACCTTAACTAGGGGTCTTAACTAGTATAACTAAAGGAGGCTATTATAGCCTCTCTTAACTAGGTAGTTAAAATCTAGGACTACTAGGGGAGGTAATAGCCTAGGAAAGAAGACTAATAGCTATAATATTTTAAAGACACTTTCTCTTAAAGAAGCTAGAAATAAGTAATAATAATATATATTTATTATAATATTTTAAAGATACCTTCTCTTAAGAACCTTTCTTTTAAAGAAGCTAATAATTAATTAGTAATAGCTATATATTTACTATAATATTTTTAAGATACTTTTTCTTAATAAAGCTAGCTAGAACTAATTAGTAGTAGCTACCTATCTACTAACTCTAGATACCTTCTCTTAGAGCCCTTAATAAATCTAATACTAGGATTATAGCTTTTAATAAGCCTAAGAGGGGGAAGATTTCTTTATTTTTTATATTAAATAAGAAAGACCCCCTCTAAAGTAATAAAAGAAGTAGATTTTCCTTTATATAAACACTAATAGTAGTAGTAATAAGAGGAGGTTAGTACTAGAAGAATAAGATATTAATAATAGTATATTTATTATTTTTCTTTTTTATTATATTTTTAAGTAAATTAGCTAGAATTAAGCTATAAAGAGATTTTACTAGTATTACTTAAGGTACTAACTTAAGTAGCTAATTATATAAATACCTTAGGTAATAGCTAGTTATACCTTAGAAGAGCTAATTTACTTTACTTTACTTATAAGCTATAAAGGCTATAGTAACTTAACTATAAATAGCCTTAATTATATATAAATAGAACCCTTTTTATATTACTTAATTAAGACCACTAAAACTAAACCACTTTATTCTAATAGATATACTAGATATATATATATTAGAAGAATCTACTTTTTATTATATTTTTAATAGAATTAAGCTAATTTAACTTAAATTAAGGAATTTAATAATTTTTAGCTTTAAAAGAGAAAGACTACTAGTGTTATAGTTACTAGCTATAGCTACTAAATATAGCGCTCTTATTAGCTCGCTACGTTAAATGACCTATAACTGTATAATAGACCTGTAACTCTTGATAGGGCAAATGTGGCCCTAAGCAAGCAAGAACATTAACACTAAGAACCCTACGTATCGTACTGTACGACCCCTTGTGATACCAACAGTTTTAGTCCTTGTTTTAGCCCCTTTTCTGTCAGATCATTGCTTCTGCCGTCTTGACCACATATACGCGAATTCCCGCCATGGTGACGCTCGAGGAGGTGTCGGGGAGCTTGCTCCAGAAGCCATCGTGAGCTGTCTCCAACCCTCCCAATGACCCTATTCTGACCACGTTATTCTTCTAGAGACACTCCTCTCTTCGTCCCGCCACGCGATGAATCCTCCTACAGGCCGCTCTCGACCTTTGCCCTCGACCAGCAACGCTCCTACCAGCAGCAGTACGGCGACATGTACTTTTTGCGCCTCACCAAGATCAAGCCCGCCGTCGAAGAGGTCGCGGCCGCGGCCTGGGACGGCACCACCGTTGGCGGCGAGACGGCCAACAAGGTGGATCGCGTGCTTGACGTGCGCCAGGGCGAGCTGTGCTGGGTTGCCGGCACCGTCTACATGGACATGGCGCTGAAGCCCAATATTCTAGAAGACGTGTCCAAGGATGTGCGTCGCACTCTCTCGCTTCTTCCATGAATGAAAAGAAGGAAAAGAAACCGATGAACCGTCGTGTACCCGCTAACATGACATGCAGCGCTGGCTATCCGCGCCCATTTCGACGCAGAAGTACTACTCCGACGACGGGAGCGACCAAGTTACTCTTGAAGACGACTCTGGCCGCGTACGGCTCATCGGCGACATCCTCAAGACGGTCCCGCTTGTGACGGGCTGCATCATTGCCGTCATGGGCACCGAAAACACGAGCGGCGAATTTGAGGTGCTGGACCTCAAGCTCCCCGACCTGCCGCCGCAGCCCGACCGCTGGGCGCTCTCCGGCGGCGCCAAGGCCAACGGCAAGCACAAGCAGCAAGACACGGACATGACCGACGCCGACACCCCGAGCACCGCCACCACCCACAAGCAAATCGCCATCGTGTCCGGCCTGTCGTTTTCCGGCGCCGACGCCTCGGCCGCCGTCGAGGTCAATCTCCTGCTCGAGTACCTGCTCGGGGAAAGCCTCAGCGCCGGCGCGCAGTCGCAGGTTTCGCACATTAGCCGTCTCATCATTGCCGGCGACTCCATCAGCTCCGCGACAGCCGCCGGCGAGGACGAAAAGAAAACGACCACGTCGGCGTCGGCGTCGTCGAGCAAAAAGTACGGGTACGACGCCAGCGCGTACAATGCGCTGCCGTCGCAGCTCTTTGACGAGTTTGTCAGCGAGCTGCTACCCTCGCTGCCCGTGACCCTGCTCCCCGGCGCCCGCGACCCGGCCAACGCGAGCTACCCGCAGCAGCCGCTGCACACGGCGCTGTTTCCCTTGGCGCGCGCGTACGGCGCGGACCCGACGACGACGACGACGACGACAACAACAACAACGACCAAGGCAGGCGGCGTGCCGGGCTGGTTCGACAGCGTGACGAATCCCTGGGAGGCCGAGGTGGACGGCTGGCGCGTGCTGGGCACCAGCGGCCAAAACGTCGACGACGTCTTCAAGTACGTCGACAGCGAGGACAGGCTGGGCATGATGGAGGCCATGTGCCGATGGCGCTGCTGCGCGCCGACTGCGCCGGATACGCTGTGTAAGTGCTTGGTCCCCGGAACGGATTCAAAAAGTCACAAGTATTTTCTTCTTCTTTTTTTTGTATGCTAACGTTGGGAGGGGGGGTATTACAAGGGAGCTACCCGTTCCAGGACGACGACCCGTTTGTGCTCAAGGCCTGTCCGCACCTGTACTTTGTCGGCAACCAGCCCGAGTTTGGCACGCGTCTGATTGACGGGCCCGACGGCCAGAGCGTGCGGCTCGTCGCGGTGCCGTCGTTTGCGGCGTCCAAGGAGATTGTGCTGGTGGACATGGAGACGCTCGAGGTGACCAAGGTCAAGATTGAGACGTCGTAGGAGGGGAACGAGGTCAGTTTTATTTTTAAGGTGATGGGCATCGTTGTAGAAAGCAAAATAGCATGA
Source organism: Beauveria scarabaeidicola (assembly GCA_037289395.1). Taxonomy (NCBI): domain Eukaryota; kingdom Fungi; phylum Ascomycota; class Sordariomycetes; order Hypocreales; family Cordycipitaceae; genus Beauveria; species Beauveria scarabaeidicola. Next base: position 86,065 of record JAEIJG010000020.1, on the reverse strand, counting down.
AAAAGCTACACATGTGGTCATGGACTACTTGTCATCTTTTGAAATAAAGAGAAGAGTGAAATTTCATTGCTGTTCCATCGATGACTTGGTAATTTAGCTAAATAGAATGTTGTAGACCTTATCAGAAAATATCCAGGTACTCCCATGTACCACCCAGCAAGATATTGGTAGCGGTATGACCTTTGAAATCAAACCCAGCAAAGTAGAAAACGATAGCAACCCCAAGATTCAATCACCCAATATCAACCCCCTCAAACCTCCATTCCAGGCACTGAATCATCTAATCCTCATAATCCTCATCATTCTCATCATCCTGCTCCACGATAATCTCATTAAAAAGCTCCTCCTCGTCCTCGTCCTCCTGCCCATCCTCCCCACCGTCATCCCCATCCTCGGAATCACCCCCGTCGTCGTCCGACCCCTCCGCCAGCTTCGGGCACCCGCGCTTACCATACTCGATATCCCGACACACGCCCTCCAGCACGCCGCGCAGCCCAGCAAATGCGTCCTCCATGGCCGCCGTGCGCGTCCCGCGCCCCAGCTGCATCGCCTCATCCGCCTGCCACGGATCTATAAACCCGTGCACACTGACCAGCCTGCCCACCTGGTAGTCGTGCATGCCCAGCTCGTACGCATATGTCCGCTGCTGCTGCTCCTCCTCCTCGGCGCGGCGCGACTCGCGTCCCCGGCGGGACCGCCCTCCTCGGCGCGGCGGCGGCAGCAGCCGCACCGTCATCTTGTCGCACGACAGGTTGCGCACCGCGCGCATCAGCTCCGTGTCCGCGTCGAACCAGTCAAGAAACGTGAAGCCGCCGCTGCCGCCGCCGCCGACGCCCGCCTCCCACACAGGCACGACGCGCAGCTCGATGCTGGCCAGACGCGTGCGGAAGCCGTTCGGGTACCACGTAAAGCGGTCAGTGAAGATCTTGACGGCGCTAGTCGCGCGGTTCTGCGCCTCGTCGGCGAAGCGGTTGTGCTCGGCCTCGACGCAGATGCGCCGCATGCGGCAAATGTAGCGCGAGAGGTTAATGTCGTACTCTTGGAGCGGCTTGCGCCCACGGCGCGTCCTCCTCGTCGTCGTCGTCGGCCGGCGCCCTTCTTCGGGCTGCTCCTCCTCGACATCGCTGGCCGGGTGCGGGGCGTCGTCCTGGCCAATGGCTGCCACGTCGGCGATGTGATTGGCGCCGTCGCGGAGCAGGTAGAGGAACTGGTTCTCGCCGTAGAGCACGGCCGCGGCCTCGTCAAAGGCCACGGCGCAAGTTCGCAGGATGCGGGGGCACAGCTTCAGACTCTGGTTCCGGTACACCAGCTCCTAGCTGGCGTGCACGCGGATCGGCTCCTCCCGCACGAGAAGATACCGGTAGATCTGGAGCCGCACCTGGTGCGGCAGAGCAAAGAAGCCGTCCTTGGCGAACTGGGGAGGACCGGGGTCAGCGGCGGTAGCGGTGGTGGCCCACGGGTGCGCAGCGGGGGGAATGACCGGCGCGGCAGGCGATGCACACAGACGTGACTGTGCGTTGTTGAATGCGGCGAGGGGGGCGAGATCTGCATCGGCCCGGGCAATAGCTCCTGGAGAGTGCTCAATGGACGGTACCGGGCGGTCACAATCCGGGGTGCAACGAGGTGTCTGCGCAGGGGTCGACGGTATGTGTCCTTCGTGCTCTCCCGTCTCGATGTCCTCTTCTACAAGCCGTGGTCGCTTGGTTCGATGCCCAGTGTTCAACTCTACCTCCTCAGGATGTTCAGACTCGGTGCGCGACTTGCGCTTCTTCTTCTCCTTCTTCTTCTTCTTCTCCTGTTGCTCGCCTGGCGCCTGCTTGGGACGGTACATGTACTTGTCCCTGAATCCCCATTCAGGTGTATCGTCAGAGGGGTCAGGGATCTTGGGAAGGGGCGCAACAGCCGGGCCGCGATTATAGAGCTCCTCGCGTGGAGTTTGCTTCCAGACTCTCATGGTGCGTCGGACGCAAGGGGCCAGGCGGGCAAGCTGTGCCGCCGTTGGCATCTCAATATCATGGTGAGGATATTGCCAGGTAAGGTCGACTTTTTCCTCGCGGATTTGGAATTCGAGGTGGTCAAAGTCAGACGCCATTGACCCGTCTCGCATTTGTCGAAGCTCCTCATCGCTTTCAGGATCATAGGGTCTGTTCAAATTACCAAGATTTGCGCGCAATGTAAAGTTGGCCTGGCGCTGAGCGGTAAATGGCCGGGCCTTTGAGTACTTGAGCGTTTTGAACCGCCTGGGTATGGTGGCCGTCGTGGTCATGATGCGAAATCGGGGAAATGAAGATTAGCAAGAAGAATGCAAGTGGCCTTGGGTCGATGCGGTCAATAAGGTTGGATATTCACCGCCTCGATGCGAGTCGCGGTCGAAAAGACGGTCAAGAAATGATGAGGGTTTAAAGTCAAGGTTTGTTTTGGTCAAGAAGAAGTGAGATGCGTGTAAATGTGGTGGAGTGGTGCAGGAGAGAGGTTGCAGGAGAGAGGGTGCAGGAGAGAGGTTGCAGGAGAGAGGTTGCAGGGGAGAGGTTGCAGGAGCACAAATTTATTTTCCTTTTTATTTTTCTGCACATCTTCTGTTCGAGGTCTAATCGCCGTTTGTCTTTTTAATTAATCACTAAAGAAAAGGCCACCTGCATTATCACTCTTGGCCAGTTTATCTGGTGCAAACGGGCAGCCAGCTGACCTGCATCGGCCCGGGCAATGGCTTCTGGGGAGTGCTCTGAAGGATTCGGTGCCCAACGGTCAACCGCATACCCAATGCTGGTGTTCAGTGTCAGTACGCTTGAATTCCGTCGGCAGAATAGTTGAAACAAGAATATGTACGTTTGAACGGAAATCAATTCAACATGGAGGCAAAACCTCTCGAGGTACCCGTACTCGCCTTTTGGTAACTGCCATGTCCGTCAAAAGTCGCCCGCATAGCTCACAGGCTGCTACGAATGCAGCCTTGCGCTCCCAGCCAAGCGGAATTACTAGTAATAATAGTATAATTCATCGTTCATCGTGTCTCGTCATTGACCACTCGACCTAGCGCCGTTTATAACACAACGGTAACCCCCCTTACGTCTCCCTGCTCGCCCAGCTCTCAATCGCCTTGGCCACCGACGGCATGCTCACCTTGAGCAGCTCCTCCACGCCGCCGAGGCCTTTACCTCGTAGGGTCTCCAGCACGCTAGCCCGGTACCCGTTGAAGCCGACGCGGATGCCGCCCGAAGTGCCGAGCTTGCGCAGGCTGTCCTGCGAGACGGGCCCCGCGTGGCGCGTCTCAATGGCCGTGTCGACGGCAATCTGGCGGTCCTCGAGCGCGCGCAGCGTCTCGATGCTCTGCAGGCAAAACTGCGGCGAGTACGACAGCGAGAGCATGCCCGCGAGCGTAAACCCGCGGTCCACGGCCGCCACGTACCGCTCCAGCCGCGCGCGCGCCGGCCCCGGCACCATGCACCCCTGCTCCACCTCCTTTTCCACGCTAAACGCGTGCATCCGCCAGTGCAGGTTGACAATATCGAGCAAATTGCCGTTGTACCGGGTAACATCGAGGTGCGTGTACGACGATGCGTCAATGGTCGGCGTGTCGGGGTTGCCGCGAATCTTCATGGCCGTCTCGAAGCCCTTCTTGTACGACGCCATGATGCGGCAGAGGCGCGCAACGGTCGCCAGCGACTGGCTAAAGACGAGCAAGTAGATGAGCGCAGAGGGCGGCAGCTCGATGCAAATATAGTTTTTGAGCGTGTCGTCGGTGAGCAGCGCCATGTTCTGCTCGTAAAAGGCGAGAATGGCCGACTCGCTGGACAGCGTGGGGCTGGTCTGCAGAAGGGTGAGGGCGAGCGTGCCGACATGCTGCACGGTGCTGGTAATGGCGCGGCTCGCATGTGCCGGGATGTTCTTGCTCGATCTCAAAAGAGAGGCCCAGTGATGGACGAGGTTGGTGTACATGTTGAGCAAGCCCAGCTGCGTGGCCGGTTGGTTATCGGCAACGGCAGCTTCAAGCAGCTGGAAAACAGACTGGTATAGTTCTGAATCGCGTGTTAGACACTAAACTCGAGTGTAATTATGCACATGTGTAGGTCAAAAGAGGATGTTTACCTTGAAAGTCGTGGAGGGGCGAATACGCTAGAATCGTAAAGATGCAGTCTTTATTCCCCGAGCCGCTCCAGAGCTGAAAGAAGCGCGCAAAGAAATTCAGTATCGTCGACGGCAAGTTCTGCGCCATTAGCACATATCCAGCTTCCCAGAGTTGGCCGCTATCGTCTTTCTCACCTTGGTCTGCACGACAAAGTCCCGCACAATCTCCATCATTTCCCACAGCGTCGCCTCATCCGCATCCCCGTCGACGACGTCCTGCAGCGCCGCGTTGAGCCAGTTGGCGACGCGCAGAAACGACTCCGCGCTCGGCCGCAGCAGCAGCAGCTTCTGGAGCAGCGGGTCGGCCAGCACCGCGACCAGCTGGTTGGGCAGCTCGAGCCTGTCCATCTTTTCCACGAAGCTCTGCACATTTTCGATTTCTTCCAGCGTGACCGAGTCCTAAGTTGTCATGACCCAGTGTTGGTTAGTTGTCTGGTCAACAAGGGTGCTAATATTGTCCCGGTCACGACATACCTCGGTCGCGTGTGATGTATGCACAGACGGCAGGGCCTTGGTTCTCGAGCCGCGACCGACAGTCTTGTGCACGCGGAAAGCGTCGCGCGGGCGGGACATGCGCTCTTGCGTCTGTTGTAAGTGCGCTTCTTGCAGCGCGTCTAGCCTTTCTCGCCATGACGGGTCAGGATGCTGCTCCAAAAGTTAGTTCCTCGTCCCACGTTTACCCCCGTAGATATCGACATGGTACCTTGAACGCAGACGCACGCCCGCGCACTGCCTCGCCGACAATGATTTCCGGGTAGTAGTCTTTATATACGCGCAGCAAGCCGACCAGCGTTGGGTCATTACCCGTTTGCCGCGATAAATTCAACCTTTTCCCCCAAAGTCATGATTAGTCTCGGTCTCAGTTCCCACAACACACACACACACACACACAAAAAGAAACCTACAGATTCTGAATACGAAACGGTCGCACGTGCTTCCTCCTCGTAATCAGCGCCAGGAGATGCGTCAGCTGGGGCCGAATCGCCGCCGTGTCCAGCAGGTTGAACAGTACGGGGTATGCCTGCGACAAGACGCCCGGCGTCTCCAGCACGTGGTACACCATGACGAGCCAGCGCAGCAGCAGCGCCTGGATCGCCATGGCCGGCTTCAGTCGGCCGTGGCCCAGCGCGCCGACGACGCGCAGCACGCACGCGGCCGACACCCGCGTCACCGGGTACAGCCCGCGCAGGAGCACGCCCAGACTCGCCTGGTCCAGCAGGCTGGGCGCCGTGACGAGCGCCAGCAGCGCGTCGAGCGCGTCAGGTAGCAGCCCGCGCTCGTACGCGAGCGACGCCAGGCTGTTGATGGACGGCTTGATGAGGGTTGCGCGCGCCTTGGGGGCCAGCTTGGAGGCTGTCGAGAGTATGAATCTGTCAGCCAATATTCCCAAAAATTTACAGCTTCGTCTCTTGAGAGTCTTTAGGGCTGGGTCAGCGTTCTCGTACCAGCGACAATATCCGCGACCAAGTTGGTAATCTCATCGTCCCCAGAGGCCGGCATCGTGGCGCGCTGCCGCTGCCTGCGACGGCGAGATCAATTCTGATATCGTAAATGGGTGAGATTTTAGTCTCTTAAGGGGCAAGGCATTGTAAATTGCCCAAATATAGATTTTGGAGGGTTTTCGAGTCCCCAACGTTGACGGATGAAAGCATGCCGGCGGTAGTTTAGTGGACAAACAAGACGCGTTGGTGCTTAAACTTATAATGGGCCGCCAGTCGTCCACCAACAGACACTACAGTGGGTATAAGGTAATTCAGAGCAAATTACCACCAATTCCCCATACAATGCTGCTCGGAATTACCTGAAGGCACTGTAGCATACAGTGGGTATAAGGTAATTCAGGGCAAATCACCACCAATTTCCCACACAATGCTGCTAGGAATTACCTGGAGGGCACTGTCCCTGAAGCAAGCCAAATAAATGCGTGAGACCCTCAATTTGCGCACAATGCAGTCAACTTATTCGAGTTGAGAAACTTGGAAAAATCTCCCAAGCTAATGTTTCAGGGGATGAGCGCAACACTGCTATCGCACGAGGCGTGTGCGGTGGTGCCTGTGGTATCATCAAGTAGGTAGGTACCTAGGCGGAGGGGCCTGTTTTTTAACAGGGTACCCTACCGCTCTCCGTTTATAATACGTTTTTTTCCCGTGTAGCAGGCCTGTCAGGCAATAAGAACGTGTCAAAAATCTTCTATGTTTTCCCTAATTAAGCCGTGTCAGAGCCCTTGATAGGCTTGCTACACGGACAAAAAAGTCATTTAATTACAGACGGTATCAAGGCCGTGTCAAAAAATACCCCCCTCGCGCGTAGGTACAGGTACAGCATGCTGTAGGTAGGTACCTTGACTAGCATTCCCGTGTCTCCCAATAATGAAGCAATTAATCAACCAGCATTGGTAAAGAGTAGGACTGCGCGAGACATTCCTGGAAATCAATCATATTGCCAACCTTGAATCACATCGCTATTTAAATACAGTCCCCCTCCTTGCATCGAGCTAAGTGGTATAGTATGCAAAATACAAAACGTTGAGCACCATTCTAGTAGAACAACACCCAAGACGATTGTACACGAACCGCTGAAAATCAACAATCAAATCAGATTACGCCTCCCAAACTTTTTCTTGTCTCCGGATGCAACCTGCAAACAAACAGATTCCAGTATCCATTTCCACTCATCAAAACAAAAGAAAAAGGGCCCCGTTTAGGATGCCCATTTTGAGAAATCTACAGAGTCCACAACAGAACAGGCGGGATTGGCCAAGAATCCCACCTCTGTATCGTTCGTGGTTGTAGATGTAGACAGTACAGACGACCGATGGGAAGCCTGTTCGCTGGGACTTGTGAAGAATGTTGCCACGCTGGTTCGGCGAAGGCTGTTCAAACTGTCTCGCACGCTACTGCTTGCTCGCGAGCTGTCTCCAAGTCCTGGAGTTGGGCCACCTGACAACGACGTCCCAGGAGGCGAAGGCGCCACAGTCGTGTTCTTGTTTCCATAGCGTTCCCGCAGACGTTTAATTTCGCGGAGACGACTTGTCCAAGAAGAAATGTGCTCTCCGCCTTCCTGGCTATGCCACACCATGGCGAACATGGTCGCGTTAAGAGCTAGCAGTCGGATGAACCCGGGCAACGCTCTCAACGATACCATCTTGGTTTCTGATGCCGGCGAAATTGGTGGAAAACCTGCCTTGCTCATAACCTTGACCATGTAAAATGACTGACCCAAGTCAGCCTCCGGCTTCGTCTCTCGTCGGACGATAAAAGAAGCTCGCGAGGCCGGGGTGATGACAATGTTGACAAAGTTAAACTGACTCGGAAAGGTATCAAACTCGAATGGATTGCCCGAGTCGTTGAAAATGATGTTGACAAAGTCATTGCCAATGTGTCGCTTCTTAAAAGTGCACGAGGGGTCCCGCTCGAGGTTGGTTGGCATTTGCGTCGTGACGTGGAACACAATCTCAGTCACTCTATCACGCCAGCAGAATGTGTACTCTCCATCTGTATCGTATTCGCGATCCAACCCTTGGGTATTAAACGTCGCACCTTTCAGTCTGGTCAGAGTGCCCAAGTTGTTGAGGAACTCAATGTAGTCGCTACTTCCAGACATGTTTGCCAGAATCTCAGCCTCATCAGTCTGGCCCTCGCCAATGTAAATGACTCCGACCTTGTGTCCATCAAGGCTAGAGTTTCGATCAAAGACCCGGATAGCTCGATCAACAGCCTCGTCATCGGGCAATGCAATAGGTCGTGCAGCATCGAAACTTTGAGGAATAGGTGACAGGAGTTGCACCAGGATGTGGTTAGGCAAGATTGCATGGCTTGTCGACTGGCCTTCCCTCGCAATGTCCAAGTGATTTTCAATTTGGTGCAGCGGCGGCGGCCGATACGCTTCACGAATTGTATAGGCTGAAGTGCCCGACGGCTGTCGCTTCACGATATGCGCCCACCCCGTGAGTGTGCCTTGCTTCACGGTTACGATGCTATTTCCGATGATCCATCGCTTCTTTCCAATCTGACCAAACCGGTCTTCCGTAAAGTACGGGTCTTTGGCAGATTCGTCGGCATCGGCATACGTCACACGCTGCATAAAATCGACCGAAGTGACGGCTTGCTCTTCAACTTGTTGGGCTGGACCATCCACGTCGGTAAAGAGCTTTCTAACGATCCATGATACATGGTTAGCTCTATCAGGAAGCTTGAGAGCCAGAAACCAGAATATGATGGCATGATAAGCAACGGCGTGTACGTATTGCGGCAAGTCGTCTGACGGAGGGTTGTGATTATTCTCGACATGACCAGATTGCGGTGTCACGGGTGTCGATGCCTCGCTGGCTCTGCTGCTTCGGTTGGAATGTCGCTTTTCTCTCGCGTAATCAAGGTATCGAAAGCAGATACCGAAAACTGTACGAAACTCTTCTTCTCTAAAGTTGACATAGACGTCGTGCATTCGGCTTAAACATGAGAGAAATTCCAAAATATGGACAGACACATGAGGTTGTGTAATGATCTGCGCCATCTGCGTCAAGATTTGGACCAGAGACTTGCTCATGGATAGTGGAAGCTCGTGACAGCAAATAGAGAGTGCATGGATACATGCCTTGGCAGAGCGTTCCCATCCCGATATACCTTGCGCAAAAGTCTTGACAATTTCATCTTCGTCCGACTTTTGAAAGTGCTCATGGTAGCTCAGAATCGTGGTCAAACTTTGATATAGACAAATGGCTACATCTGCCTTTCTGAGACCATACATGCTCGGGGGGTCTGGAAGCATATTTGTTCGCAAATGATCGCAGACCATCTTTCGAAGTTCTTGTATTTGCGGAACTGCACCCTGAAAGATGGCATGGTTGCTCAATTGCAGTGGCAAGTGCACTAGCACAAAGCTGTAGACTTCCCACCCCGCACCCTGCAGAATAGTGAGGACTCCATCAAGCCATGCAGAAATATCCAGTGCGTGTGTTACACCCGTCGTCGATGAGGCCGAGGAAGATGATACCGTCGAGTCATTCAAGTCATCTTGTTCTACATGAGACACTAATACAGGACTGATTGCCGTGGGGACTTCACAGGGCAATGCCTTGGGGTCTGGATACTGCCATAACTGCTGGTGCTTGGCGCTTGTTCTGACACTCGTGCCGCTCGCTGCTCGAATGGGAACGCCTCTCTCGCTTTGGCTGAATGAGACGCCTCTCGACGGACGAACCGGCAATCCATGATCGTTTCGTGAGAGGCGCATAGTTTCCGCAGCTTCTTCGCTCCTTTTCTTGACCAGGGCTGCCTCTGTGCGACATATCGAAGACGCCAAAAAGTCGACATCCAAGTCGTTGGTGACGTATATCCTGTAGGCCCAGTCTGCACGGAGTCTGAACAGCAGCTTCATGGCCGACAAGCGCGCGTCAACTTCGCAGTGACCAGCTTTGCCGATACTTATCAAAACGTTGAAAAGCGCAACACATTTCTCATAATGAGTATTCATCAATTGCAAGAACATAGTAACATAGGCCCGCGTCACAGTATTCGATGGCGATTCCTTCGACAACAGATCGCGCTTTTCGGCATCGCTTTTGACACCGGAAATCGTAGGTATAGAAGTCAGAACAGGAGACGTGACCCTGTCATTCGGAACGATACTTTTGAGAGTATGCATGATGCAGTTGAACAAATCCATATCGCAAGATTTAGCCACAGAAGTGATGAACGCCATGATAGCACGGAGAACAGGGATGTCAGTTTCCTCTGCAACATCCTGAATAATGCGCTTTGTAAGGCGGGGGATGAAGTTTTGCTCAGCTCCATCACCGACCAATTCCACGACATCGTACGCGTCCATGATTGTGCTCAACGCCAGAAGACGAGTCTTGGAGGGCCGTTTGCGATTCAGAAAGAAGGCATCCAGAACCAAACAGATGTTCTCCTCCCAATCCAAGTCGGAAGGCGAACAACATCTGAACTCCTGGAAGTAGGTGAGGACGGTTATCGCAGTGGCATCGGCAAGCAGCTCTGGAGCCTGGGTAAAGAAATTGACAATCGTTTGGCGAGGGATGTAGTTGGTGGTCTTTTGGTTCATCAAAAGGTCAAGACGTGCAATTAGAGTTGTTAACTCGGCGATGAGGAATTCTTCAGCAGATTCTTCCTTGGCAGTCTTATCGCCAACAACAGCAATGACACGTTTGTAACACTCGGCGCATACGCGCAGCGCAATGGACCAATCTTCGTCAATGATGAGCTTATGCATTTGACCAGCTCCATCATCGAATAATGCATTGAGGAGCTGTATGATGGATCCATATACTCTGATAGAATTCGATGCCTTGAGAGCGTTCGCCAGTCCGTCGACCAACAGGGCGTACGGGACAGTTGGGTACCCTTTGTCTGTGCTCTTAGCCAGAAGCTTTTGGAGTACCGCAAGTGCACCGCGGATTTCTCTGCTGGTATCCCTCTCATTGGAAGAATGTGGGGGTAGGTTTCGGAGAATATCCAGCAAGATACGTACGGTAGCCTGACCATTGTGAGACTTGAAAAGGTTGGCGAGCGTATGCCAAGAGCTCTTATGAAGGCCTGGAACGAGGCAGAAGATGGAGCCCAGGACCTGAACGCACTCTTTGAGCTTGCCGTCGGGAATGGAGCCAAATGTAACAATGACATCGAGGATTGAAATACAAGATTTGAGATCGTCTTCCACACTGGTGCTCATACAAATATTGAGCAGCATATCGATCAGTTTGGATACGGTGGCTTCGCTGGCCGTGTTGTAGCCAAACTTCATGACGTCGTGGATGAAGGAAAAGATCTGTGCCAGGTTTTGATCCTCGCCTGATGCGGCGGCGCGTTTGGAAGATTTGGAGCCTCTTGCAGCATTTTTGCGCGCCAGCCTGGCAGCATTGTATGCTTGTTGAAGCCACTCAATGACTAAAGGAATGGTTTCATAGTCAAAGCCAGCCAATTTGCGGCCGCCATTTGTCAAGTCAACGAGTGCGGCAAGCTGCAGGTGAAAGTCGTCTGGGTGGGCGGGGGCCGCTATTGTCTGGAAATATTCTTGTCGCTCAAGATCTGTCGATGAAGTATGCTTGACGCACTCGGTCAAGAGCTCCCAGCCAGCAATTCGGACGGCCGGAGGCTTGTGCTCGTCGATCAAGTCTTTGGCGGCATACCAGATGTCGAGAACGGGGTTCAACGGGTACTCGGAAATGGCATATCGCAGGGTATCTGCGGCGGATATGCGCTCGGCGGGACCACCAGACCTCAAAAGCTCAAGAGCGTCCATGTGATTCGTGGCGAGGCCGCGAGAGTGTATAGGCGTGGCATTTATAAACTCCGTCTTCGGTTGAGCTGCAGCAGGAGAGGGAATGTGCGGCGTGGAGCGAGTGCTTTTGGAGCTAGTGAGGCCACGGAGGACGTTGCTGAGGCCGCTGGGACGGGCCGAGTCTGATGACGGGACATGATTGTCGGGGTGTCGAGACATGTGCTCGTTGTCTTGGGCGCAACGTGTCGGAGAAGAGGGCTAGAAGGGAGGGTGTTAGCTGAGGTGGCCGGGCCAGGATGACGCAGCAATGGTTACACAGCAACCATATGCCGACGTCTGGGTGCACACAGCAAGGAGAGCAGACACAAGGGCAAGCTTCAGGTTGCTCCCGCATCGCGGACATTGATGGCTGCATGACCAAGGGCGGGCTGGAGTCTGCGCAAAGTGCATTGGGTAGCGGTGCAGGTGGGCTGCTATGCGACGGGAGGAATGCGTACTGATTAGCGGCCTTGATGAATCAAACGGCGGCAGAAATTTTCTGCTGTGAAAGTGGCGGCAGCATGGAGGAGCAGGACAGAGAAGCAGCGATGGGGATGTTGGACCGAGGCGAGTGACGAAGTCGGAGGATCGGTACAGCAGCGAGTAGGTAGTGGGATGAATCGCAACAGGAAGGAGGAACGAGGTGATAACGAGCTGCCACTACCAGATTGGCTGCGGTGTTGGAGAGCTATTGTGGAATCATCGGCGGTGGCGTGGGAGCTGTAGAAGAGTAGGAGGAGAGGTGTGGCAACGGATTCGCAAAAGAATAGAAGTAATAAAAAGAAGAGAGTTGAGCGAGCGTGCAAAACGAAACGCAAAAAGACGAGGTGGATGTGGCGTGTTGATGGGAGCAGGTGACGAAGGAGAAATGGCAATTGAATTTTTGACAAAGGCGGCGATGGGCAACAGCGGAGCGGGCGCGTAGAGAAAATTGAAGCCGACTAGGTAGATTTTGGGTGGAAAGCTTAAAGCGGCGAAGGCGAGCCGGTGTGGCGGGTGACGGCGGCTCTATTAATTAGTACCTAGGTACCTAGGTACTTATTTGGCTGCCACTATTTAAACATTTACAGGGGAGCAGGTAGTCAGTACAGGGATATCATGGAAAGTACAGCCTACAGGGCAGCTCACGGCGGCTGAAATACTAAACTGTAAGGTAGGTCTGGAGGTAGCTGGCAGGGGACTGGAAGCCATCGTACAAGAATCAAAAGAGAAACAAAACAGAATTGATGAAATTTTCGCCGCTTGTATGCCATGGTTTCCACGTTGCCGTGCTTGCGTGATAGACATGCATCCAGTGTGTGTACCTACATGCGTACGGATTACCACTTAGATATTTAGGCCGGTACTTATTTACAAGTGCAGGTATCTAAATAGTGGCTTGTACAGGGAACAAGGTGAGAAGTGCAGCGCGTGCAAGGCGTTGGCGCAGAAATATCTGCCATCCAACGGCACCACTGTACGCGAGGCTCTCATTCGCAAACACATGTCCGTTCAATTTCATCAAGCTCCTGAGCTGTCTGACATTAACAGGGGCCTCGTTTTCTCTCAAATATTGCTGCTCCGAAATACCTGTACGCCTCCAGTGAGACCTGCGTCTGCCAGACTGCCATTGCTAAAGCCTTCTACTAGTAAGCAGAGGCACAACTGCCAGTCAACCAGTCTAAACATCTGCCGTGCCACGTCTTGTCTCGCATTAATTGCACTTGCAAAGTCATAGAGCCAGCTGCTTATTTCCCCGCGCGCTAGTTGCCGATCCATGGCAAGGGGAAAAGAACAAATCCTTCAAAAGGCGACTCGGCATGGCGCATGTCTCGTCCCAGCGTCGCACGTTAAAGGTGCCTCGCATCCATACAGCTAGCTGCTTAAAGATCCGAACTTGAATAATCTAATCGGCATTCTATGGCAATTCGGTTTGACATGTCGGCGGATGATACAACCCGCATCCGAATACCCTTGAAAAAAGCTCTCGTAACTAGCTAGCCAACCTAGCCTACACACCTACCAACAGGTCGAGCCAATCTTGCGTTTCTATAGAGCAAATTTGGACTGTACCTTGAGATAAACTGCCAGGGCAAGCTGGTCTGCATCCATCTACCTTAGTAGTATTACATAGTGCTGTACTAGAGCACTGTTTCCTCTTTATTAGAGGTTTTCCGAGGCGGGGTCCTCACATGTATGTCTACCTACCTACCCATCTTCTGAGGCTTCTACTACGCTGCCTTGAGCCTGCAAAGGAAAATCTCAGAGGCCAGAAATAATTTTGCATAGTTTCTTCAGCTTCCTCCCGATAACGTGGTATTACTAGTCGCACAAACTGTACACCAAAGCTTGGGCCAGCAGTCTCGACCTCACTGTAGTCTGTAGAGCACCACCGCCCCCCCACACCCCGTCCTGCGTTGTCCCGCAACCACGAAAAGTCCACAACATCAATCATCCCAGCTCCTGCTTCCATCATCTTCACCCACGCCCTGGTTGTAATCCACGCAAACTCTTCAAAATGGCGGCCGAGATGGAGCAAATCGCCCAGCTTCTCAACGCAACTCTCGATCCCTCCCAGCACAGAAAAGGTACCCTGCTCTCCACCTCTTCAGCTCCCAGCTCCCCGCCTCTTCTTTCCAAGCTAACAAACAAACGCGGCCAGCCGAATCGGCCTTGAAGCACGAGGCCTCAAAGCCTCAATACTCGCTGGCGCTTCTCACAATAGTCAGCAGCGAATCTGCCCCTGCCAACACGAGACTTGCCGCCGCCCTCGCCTTCAAGAATTTTATTCGCACAAACTATGTCGTACGTCGCCCGTCCATCGCACATCCTTGCTACCCGCCGCCAACTCGACGCGACGCGCCAAGCTGACATGACTTAGGACGAGGAAGGAAACTACAAAATATCGGAATCCGAGGTTCAAACTATCAAAGATCGCCTTGTCGGTCTCATGATTGCTTGCCCACCCAATGTGCAGGCACAGCTTGGCGAGGCCATCAGCGTAATCGCCGACTCTGACTTTTGGAGGCGGTGGGACACCCTCACACAGGTAGGCTCTGCTTCCCCTTCACTCATGACAGCCAGCTAACTACTTGTTTCCAGGATCTCGTTAGCCGATTTTCCGTCAGCGATCCCAAGATCAACGTCGGCGTTCTCGAAGTCGCACACTCCATCTTCAACAGATGGCGCCCGCTAGGAAAGACTGATGAGCTGTACATTGAAATCAACCATGTGCTGCAGACCTTTGGCCAACCCTTCTTCCAGCTTCTTGTCGTGCGTACCAAGTTTCAGCGGGCCATGTATTCTGCTCGCTAACGAAAGTAATACAGACCACCGATAACAAGATCCAACAACATGCCAACGACAAGCAGGCTCTTCACGGTTGGTTCGAGGTACTTGATCTCCAGGTTAAAATCATGTACGATCTTTCGAGCCACGATCTTCCTCCCATCTTCGAAGACAATCTTCCCAGCATAGCCGAACTTTTGCACAAGTACCTTACATACACCAACCCGCTGCTAGACACCGATGACGAGTCCGAAGTCAGCATTGCCGATACGGTCAAGGCCAACATATGCGAGATCCTTGTTCTCTACACTTTTAAATACGACGACGCATTCTCCCAATACTGCCAGCCATTCATCACCAGCGCTTGGAACTTACTTTCAGCTACTGGTACAGAGACGAAATACGACATTCTCGTCAGCAAAGCTCTGCACTTCCTCACGGCTGTCACTGCCACTGCGCAATACTCTGGCTTGTTCAACAGCGAGGATGTCATTACACAAATCGTCGAAAAGGTTATTTTGCCCAACGTCACCCTTCGCGAATCCGATGTCGAGCTGTTTGAAGACGAGCCAATCGAGTATATTCGTCGCGACTTGGAAGGTTCCGACAACGACTCCCGTAGACGCTCCGCCACCGATTTTCTCCGTAAGCTGCAGGAAAAGTTTGAGAGCCTAGTGACTACTGCAGTCTCAAAATATATCAACCATTACCTGAATCTTGGAAAGACGGACTGGAAGGCCAAGGATACTGCCATTTACCTGTTCTTATCTATTGCCGCCAAGGGAGCCGTCACTGCGGCACAGGGTGTCAAGACGGTGAACCCCTTGGTCAACATTGTTCAGTTTTTTGAGCAACACATTGCCGCAGATCTTGTCGCCCCTGACAACTCGGAGCCGATTCCCAAGGTTGATGCCATCAAATTTCTCTACACATTCCGAAGTCAGCTCAACATGGAGCAGTGGAAGCAAGCCATTGGTCCTCTGGTCCGAAACCTCAACTCCTCCAATTACGTCGTATACACGTACGCCGCTATCGCCGTCGAGCGTGTGCTCTATTTGACTGACGACAATGGCAACCGCACGTTCAACCGCGAAGATGTTGAGCCTCTCTCCAAGGATCTACTGGACCACCTCTTTAAGCTGATTGAGAAGGATCACAGCCCGGCTAAGCTCCAGGAAAACGAATTTTTGATGCGCTGCGTTATGCGTATTCTCATCGTCATCAAAGATGGCGCAGCCCCCGTTCTCGACAACGCGCTGACTCACCTCGTTGCCATTACAAACATAATGAAGCAGAATCCGAGTAATCCTCGCTTCTACTACTATCACTTTGAGGCCATGGGTGCCCTGGTTCGCTACTGCGCCGCCAGCAGTGCTCCTATCCTCAACGCTAAACTCTGGGGTCCGTTCCACGAGATTCTCGCCGAGGACGTGACAGAGTTTATGCCATATGTGTTCCAGATTCTCGCCCAACTCCTCGAGTCAAGCCCCGTCGAGACCATTTCGGACAATTACAAAGGTCTTTTGCAGCCACTGCTTGCGGCTCCTCTTTGGGAGACCAGAGGCAATATTCCCGCCTGTACCAGGCTCTTGTCCGCCGTTATCCCCAAAGCTTCTGTCGACATTGCGGCGAATAAGCAATTGGAGCCACTCCTGGGCATCTTTCAGAACCTTCTGAGTAGTAAGAGATTTGAGCTAAACGCCTTTGACATTCTGGATGCCTCTGTCAACGCGTTTGAGCCGTAAGTCGAAAGAAGACTATCAGACTCCGATGACTATACTAACATTTAATCACAGGGCCGTCCTCGATCAGTACTTTGGCACTGTTCTGCAGCTTATTTACACCAAATTGCAAGGCAACCCTGGCCAAGCCCTGAAGCTCCGCTTCGTGCGCTTCTTTCACCTTGTCAGCTCCCGTCTGGAGGCCGGATACGGGTCTGACTTCTTCATCAAGCACTCTGACAAAGTCGATGAAAAGGCCTTTGCCCAAGTCTACCCGCCCTTTGTGCTTGCTGAGACGGAAAAGCTCGCTCGGCCCATTGACCGCAAGCTGGCCGTCATTTCGCTGACCAAGATCCTTTGTGACTCGGCCATCTTCGCGCAAAAGTTTATCAAGGGATGGGCCAACACGTGCCGTATACTGCTGTCGCTCTTGGCCAACCCGCCCGCGGTGGCAGCCGGCGGTGGTGACGAGATTCTCGCCGAGTCGCCCGTTGACGACATTGGCTTCGGCACCTCGTACACTCCCCTCAACACCTGCAAGCCGCTGGCGCGCGACGACTTTCCCAACATCCAGGACGTGCCGAAATGGGTCAAGGAGTATATAGTCAACGCCAACCAGCGCCACAACGGTGCCTTGCAGGGCTTTATTTCGGGGCGCCTGCCGCCGGAGCAACAGCAGGCGATTTCGCAGTATCTTGGTTAAAATGGATCTGCGTACAGCCGTGGACTTGCAGGATAAAAAAGGAAAACCATTTAGGAAAATACAAGAGCATCTTCAAAGCACAAGTGGAAGACAAATACCAAGGGCGTTTCGTGTGAAGCGATTTTTATGTAACGGAATGGAGATGAATCATGGCTGGCTTTTTTGCAGAAGAGGAGGGTGATTGCTGCCTGCAGCAAAAAAATGTACAGATGGGCACGACTGAGAGGGTTTGAACTGAAAAGGTGGCCAAGTGGCACCGAGTTTAGGCAGCAAATTTACAGCCCTTCATTTATATCCAAATGCGAGAACACAGTGTTGATCTGCAGCCAAAAACGACGTGAAATGGATAGGTAGTCTTGTTGTATTCCAAGAATGTACGACACATGGCGTGCATCATGCCTGGTATATTCCTAGGTATATTGCGAGAAAAATAAGATGGAAAACAGCTCCCCCGTATTTAATAAAAAATGTACAGACTTGAAAACAAAAACCCCGCCATCAAGCATGTCAAAGAGAGGGGGGGATGTGACCCAGAATGAGAGATCAAGACAGCACAGAGGCCATCTTTAGAGACGAATAAGAAAAGACACGACAACGCAGAGTTCATAAAGTCGGTTCGTTGCAGTGGAGGTAAGGCAGTTTGTTCTTGGCGTCGTGAGTGTCGTGATCAGGGGAAGCAAATGATGGAAGAAGGGCATCATGGGAGCAAGAAAGGATAGAGGAAAGAGACCAATAAGAGGTGTGTGACGCAGAAATTGCTGGTCAAGAGCAGCATGGCTGTGGAAGTGGTATCATTGTTGCTGTTCGTACAAGTTGCGTAACCGAGCCAAGGTAAACAAACTTGGCCATCACGTTTAGAGCACGCATCCGCGTCCGCATCATGGTCAATGATCAGACGGTTTATAGAAACCCGCCCTCGGACGATACGACATTGACGCTGCCTCGCCAGCCGCATTTTTTGTCTTCTCGGGATCTCGTAGCCTGGCTGCTTCCGCGGATAGAGAGGTTGGCTCGCGGAACAGAGGAACTGACATCGACCTCGCTGCTTCGCCGGCTACTGGCGCCACTGGCGTTTGTCTGCACGAGCAAGAGGCTGCTCGTGCTTGAGAATCGTTTGGTAATGTCATTGAGACTGAGCCTCTTGGAACTGGAGCCAGAGGTACGTTTCTCAGCAGCAGGCTTGCGGGGATCCTCGGGGATCTTGCTAGGCACATTAGGTATGTCATGAGGGGCGGCTGGGGCAACAAGATGAGGTGTACTTTGTGTACGCTGTGCGCCAGGCCGGCTCTTGGCATGCGCAGTGTGAGGGCGCACTGGCGGAACAGTGACGATGGCAGCTGGGGCCGTGTCGGCGTGAAAACTGAGGTGATTCCGCGAGGCCGAAGGTCTGTGGCCAGATCGGCCTTGGTCTTGGCCGTTGCGGCCAGCTATGAAATTCAGAGCCCTTTGAGCGCTTGGGGAGATTAAGTTCGTTTTGCGAGAATGCCCGGATGCGTCGTCTCCAGCATCCGTACTGGGAGAGCCGTCGGACTGATCATCCTCTGAGTCATCATCGTCAAATCTGCTTTCGAAAGCGAGACGGTTCCTCTTGTCGGCCTCTTCTTTCTGCAATCTTCGTTGTTCAGCGTCCCGCATCAGTGCGTCAAATTTGGCAATGGAGCTGAGCTTCTCCTGCCCAGGGATATCTGGGATCGCAAACGGAACATGGCCCAGCTTGAAGGCTCGATCGAGAATGGTTTCGCCTGGGGCAGGAGGCGCATTCACGTCGGGAATGTCGCCGTAAAAGCCATGGCTGCTCATACTGTCTCGCATGTGAGCGGGCGAATTGACAGCCGAGCGGCCGTGGGCCGAGCTGGAAGTCCACCCATCCCTCGATTCGCCATTTAGTTCACTGGAAGGGCCAATATCAGTGGGCAGGACAGTCGTGTACAGTTGGCCGGGGATGTGATAATTCTTGTTGCTGGTCGAAGGAGAGGAGAGGTCGCTGCGTTTGGACCGTAAACTGGGCGAGTGAGAGTCAAAAGTCACAGGGCGTTCCCTGTGGCCAGTCGAATACGTCGCGGTAGAGCTCTTGTGCTGCAAGCGGTTGCCACTGCTCCCGGGTCTTGAAAAGTACTCTGGCAAGTCCCGGCTGCGCGTGGGGAAAGGGCTGTTGAAGACCGGGGAGGCGGGACTTTCCGAGTTGGACAAGGACTTCTTGGACAAGAGGAATCGAGCCCAGTCGTCGAGGGTGTGCTTTTTATGTTGGGGAGCGGCACGAAACCAAAGAGCAGTCACGCCCGAGTCCTTGTTGGAGGAGATGAGGCCTGCGGCACGGCTGGAACGACGTTTGCGATCCTTGTCGCAGAGGGTTATGACGAGAGTTGGCTGCGCAACGGCCTTGCTTCGGTGGGAAACGTTTTGAACTTGGCAATCGGTGATCAAGGATGCGCTCCATTGCTGGATAGGCTCCGAATCGTCCTATGATAATGGATAAGTAAAGGGTTGAGTCAAGATTCGAAACGAGGAAGTATACCTTGTATTTATATACAGATACAAAGCATTCGTCGCCAACAGGCTTAGGTAGGCTTTTAGCAATGGCACGATTGCCATTGTGACCGGAAAGACCATTGTCGCGGAGGGCCCGTGTTTTCGGACCGACGAGGACGTATCGTGCCTAATAAGATGATTGAACTGTCAACAGCAGCGCATGCGACGAGAGAGAGCAAAGACGCACTTTCCAACTAGCTCTTCCGATGATCTGGGTGCGATCTGGAGGGACAAGCAGGAAGCCATCGAAAGTGTCCATGGTTTTGTCTGGCGCAGAGCCGGGCCTGGCCGCAGAGAAGTGGTTGGCGCGGCGTGGGGAGCGAGTGCTAAGGGACCATGCTGGAGAGGCGGGGAGTCGAGCGAGGCAGAGTCGATGCCGCAGCCGGGTTCACAGAGGCGCCGTGAGTTAAGTGAGAGATTTTCTTGGCTGCTTATTGGGGCGATTGGCAGTTGATGGCAATGGGAAAGTCGGTCGATGTTTCGTTTGCAGAGGCGTCGAAGGACAGGTGACGGGCGGTAGGAAGTGAATTGGACTGGAGCGGTCTAGAGAGGGGTCGGTTGAAGGAGGACGAAGCAATCGCGGCCAAGATGAAGATATCCCAGACGGGTGTAGGACGGTGGGAGTCAGAGGGCAGTAAAGAACGGCGACGGTGTGTGTGAGCAGCAGAATACAAGGCCAGGAAAGGATGCAACTAAGAAGTAGTAGTAGCTCTGAGGAGAGAGACGAAAGAGGTGAGGTGAGGGCGCTTGGGAGTCGCAGCACGACGAAAGGAGGCCGGGGTTGCTTGTACAGATTACAAGTACCTAGATTGCAGGTAGATGCTTGGGGAGACAAAGTACCGATGCAGGCAAGTGTAGGTGGAGAGATACATTAGAAAGGCAAGGGGCGACCCAGGTGCAGACCTTGGAGTGGGTGTGATGGCACTGATGGATGGGTTAGTGGATGATGGAACGACTTTTAGCGGCAAAAAAGGGTCCGCAACATAGGTACATAGGTAGCCTACTCCGTAGGTAGAGGCTAAATAGGTCGTAGACAGCTGTCTTTGTACCTGAGAGCCTGAGCAGGCTGAGCTTCCGCGCGTGTCGGTCGGTACCTTACCAGTACAGTAGGTACCTACCTGCCAAGGTAGCTAGGTACACTTTTCGCTGGAGCCGCCGGGCTACTCGGACGCCCGGACTGCTCATCTCCTCTAGCCTGGGGTGCAGATAATAATGGTGATGATATTGATAATAATAATAATATCAATGCATCAATAATGAGTCTGCAAAGACCAAGGGAAAAATGTGATACAAGACAAAACTCTATCGCATCATTCAGCCACCAATTCAAGACATGCCGTTCCATTTGATACCTGAGTACGGAGTACTTGGGTACTTGGGTACAAGTTTGGCAGTGTGCACCAGTACTTGCAACATCCGTACCTGAAAAGTTGATGCTGTTCCTGACTGGTGCCAGCCCGGGCCAACTAATGAATGAATTGAATGAATCCTATCAGTGCATGGCAAAATTAACAGGCCAAAAAAGAGACTCGAGGTTGCCAAGGCACGCCATTGGAAAGTTGCAACAAAAGCCAAAAGTGTCACGTTGACGGGAACGTGGAGCCGCTGTGGGTGCAGATGGGCCGTACCGATAGAATTTCCCTTGGAAGCCAGCCTCTGGCTCTGGAAACTGGACCTGGATGAACTGGCAGCCCCTGATCCCCTATGCAATTTGTGGTGCGCCCTCGACTGCTAATTACCGGCCAACCCACTCCGATCTAATTACAAGACTGCGGCAGTGCCAGCGGCAGTCAGTCACAGGAGTGGCGCAACGAGCCTCACCAGAGTTACTGGGAGTTACTGGTATCCAGTCACCGTGACCACCAACAGACACCAAGGTACCTCGATAATGATGATAGTTTGCAGCTCCGTCATGACACCCAATGTCATCTAGTCATTCCGTCCTCCTCGAATTGTGCGCCACCAAATTGTGGCTCCTCCTTTCCCACTGCCCAGACAGGCTTTTGCCCAGTCCGAGTCTCAGACTCATCAGTGCCCACCAAACTGCCTTCTAGCTCCCCCAAACTCCCCCAACCCGCTTCTTCTCCTCGGCCTTGGCCTCCTCGTCTCCCATCCCCGGCCATTTGATTCTTTTGATAAGTGATCAATGATGCAGAGACATTACACCCCATCCATCAGCATTCGACAATCATCACCTCCATCCCCCTAGCTCGCCGCTAATGACATCACTTAGCTGACCTGCTCCGCCCGTCCCCTCCACACCAGTACGAGTGCGTGTTGGCGTGCGTTGATGCTCCAGCGGCACCGTTTCAGCCTTCGCATTGACCTCGAACCCGCCGCCTCGTCGTCAGCCTCGACGGTCCAAATGCCAACAAAAGTCCAACTAGCCAACTAGCCAACTACTAAGTATGTACCTAGCATGCTAGCCTACAGGGGCAAACAGGATGGCCAGGGGCGACTCCAGGAACCAGGTCAACCACCGACAAACGCCAAGCTAACAACTAGACGAGACAATTCGCCTGCCAAAGCCCCTCTTCTGTTCGCCGCTTCTCTACACATGACATGCCACGCCACCTCTGCCATGTAGAATCTTGGGTTTACTGGCAGTTGGCCACAACGACGCCCGCTCTTGATGCACGTCTGAGGCTCCGAGGCTTTGATGAGACCTTCCGACGGCCACGGCCTTTGTCTTGTCCGCCACCGTATCCCCGAGCCTTGTTCGACGCTTTTGACGCCTCCTGCCATTCTTGGGCCCATTCTTCTCACCATGAGGCCTCATTGGTTTCAACATGGTCTTGTATTTGAAATTGATAAACAAGTGGCTTATCGGGTAATGACCAATAAGATCTTCACATGCCTAATGAGAGGACCCTCGTCGACCAACACGCCATGTCGCATATGATATATCTGAGCTCCTGTATCCCGATTTTGAGGCACAACTGCCAGCGCGGCTCCTTTCTGCCTTTCCAGCTCGCCAGCCACAGCCATCTATCTCTTGTGCTACAATATCGGCAAGCTGGTGCATTTCTCCGGCCCTCCAAATCAATATGCAGTCAAAGTCATGCTAGAAGACGAGAAAAAGAAAACATGGCCGTGCTTGCGCATCCACATCACGACACTTGCTGCCACTAAAACCGCCTGGCCCACCACCTCCTTGGGCCCGCCGCCCAAAGCACCAAAGCAACCGCACATCATTATCACGCTTAACTGGTACAGCTGGGCACTGCCTCTCCAGCCCAACTGTCGGTCTGGGGTCGACTGATCTTGTCAATGGCATCTCGACCAATCGTTGGCTGCCACTGCGTTGGCACTTGACAATACGGGTATACCCGTCGGCGTATTGGAAGAACGCGGCGTTCTGGCCGTGCTCGGACTCGTCATTGTCCGGTGCCTTGTCTTCCAGCCCGATACACAGCAGCAACAGGCGGGGCACGCTGTTTTCGAGTCGCATGCCGTGGATCATATTAGTTAGCTGTTTTCTTGCACTTTGACATGAAACGAGATCACTTTTGCCACTGTTGACATCTACGCTATCGATTGGGCCGCTGCTAGCTCTTGACGTTCTAGAAACTCAAACTAGCAAGCGCCTGCGCAACCTCCAGACTGACAGGGGTGCAATCTGACCAGACCGTACATACGTATGTATAAGACCCCTGTTGTCCTTGTCACAGTGCATGAGCTCCGTGAGATGTTGGCTGATGACTCAGGCTTTGTCACCTTCAGTGGCTGCAACGCTTTTGTCCTGCGCTGCTAGATTTGGATGCTACTCAGTAGACAAGCACGCAGCCGAGAAATGGCGACAGATGGCGCTGAAGAGGCTCTGAAGAGGCGCTGAAGAGGCGCCAATCGAGGCTCATGCTTATCTATTTCTCATTGTGCCAATTATTTGAATCCTGTCATATATTCGATCGCTCACCCGAGATACAAGCTACACCCCGGCTTGGTAGCTCTGGTGTAGGCTGTGATCCTGTATTATGCTTACGCTTAACGCTCCCATGTAGCGCAGCGTATCGGAACAAAGATCTGAACCTCTTTCTTGATCAGGTAGTTTTGCACATGTGGCTCTAACGGTCTTGCAACCCATGACCGTCCATCACATGCCTTCCAAGCAGTCAATACTGTGTAATGTCTCGCGTCACGCTGGTCAAGGCCCCCAAGCCGCTTGGTCAATGCCATGCTTTATAAAGCAAGCCCATGAGCGCAATACCGCCAGCCTAATAAAACAAGCTGCAGATTACAGCCTCGAGGCTACCTTGTCAGACTAGGCGCCACGGCGCTGGCCGTCATGTCGCATCGATCAATGCCATCCCATCAGCACATCGATTCGTAAACGAGAGTCGGCTTTGTTTGTCTGTCATGGCCCGATGCAGACGGAAAGGCGGCCCGGACAAGCTAGTCTGACCTGTCATGCTGCCTGTATCGGGCAACAAACCAGGAAAATGCGAGGCAGAGAGAAACTTGCAAGGTCGAGTGACCAGAAGCCAGGCCTGAAGCGGACACTGAATACACCGAATAAAAGGCCATCCTTCAAATACAGCGAGCGCATGGTGGTGTTTTGCGACTTGTATCATTCTGTTTGCAAATCGCCTCGACCGAGTCTCGGCCACCTGTCTTTATGCAGCACGTTACACCGCAACTCCTGTGTTACCATTCACTGACAGTCGATATCCCGCCTTTGGATAATGTCTTGCCCTTTGTGCTCGATTCCCTCCATCTACTGACGGGTTTCTGCAAACGCAATTGGCAGCATCCGACGTCTCTCGGGATCGCTCAAGATATTGCTGATATTACTGCTGGTCTTTCATGTCGTGCCCTCACCCCTCACTCAACCTTGATCTATATAGGCGCCTGATTGGCCACGACGAAACTGGAACTGGCAACGTGTCGCATGTCCCTCGACTGGATCCAACCGGGGGTGGAAGCCAGGACTGCAGGGCAGGGGGTCCTTGTCCTCACTCTTTTCCCCCAGACCTACTGATACATACTGGTACTTTTCTTTTTTGGGGTGCAGGGCCGTGGTGCGAGGCTGACGATGCGTGACTCGTCTCACACCGACAGCCGAAAAGAGAAGGGGCTCCGGGTAAAAGTGCCAGGATCTGGTGCAACGGCCACCTTGCTTTTTTCTGGCCACGCTCTTTTGTAGGGGTCCTCGATGTAAGCTGGGTGTTGTCTTTGTGTGAGACGTTGCACAACGAGGATGGATTTGAATCTTGTTTCTCGGCGATGGCGAGTATAGCAAACATCACATCACGAGACTGGAGCATCTGTCATCAACCACTCGGAGCCACTTCCGTCCACTTGCACCTTTTTTACATATTCAGAGCCTCGGTTTCACAGCACGCGATGCGCCACGGAAAAAAATATGCAAATCATTCACAAGTAATACATTAGTCTTCTATCCAAGAATGCGGTAGGGCAGTGACATCTCTAGAAAACAAAAACAAAAAAAGACTACTACCTGGTGACTAGAACAAAGGAGTGGTGTGTGTGTATGCATCCTGCGTCAATAACGAGGACGCATATTTTCGTCATGAGTGAAGAGGAAGAAAATCATTCAATAAAAGACCAAAAAAGAAAGGGTGAAATACCAATTTGAACAAGAATGAATGCACCAAGCGGCAGAAGAACAAAAACGGTGAAATACCAATTTTAAACCAGAATGAGGCAAAGAAATAAAAATGATGCGCGAATAGTCAACTCCGTTTCGTGGTTTTCCCCCCTCCTTCTCGATGAAGAAGAAGAAGAAGAAATGTATGCGTTGTTGTTGTTTCGTTTGTGGAAGAGAGAGTATGAAGAACAGACGAGTGAATCAGCCGCGGATCCCTTTTCCCAAGGTACCATGGAAAGAACAAAAAAGACAACCTAAATAGTTCTTGCCTCCCCTACCACCCAAATGTGCCTTTGCCCCTAACCCATCAACGAGTGACCAGAGAACAAGAAGAATCCAAGAAACAAAGCCGCAAAGCGGCTTTCGCAAAGCGGGAGGAACAGTGTATTGAACAAGGTGTGGGCTGCTGATACGATGTCGTCCTTTTAGTAGATGCCCTCGTCTGAATTGCGCCATCCATTGTTGCTAGGCACGCGCGCGTGCAAGGTTCTCAATTCGGCGGCACGAGTCTTGTTGCTCCAGCTACATTCACCATCAATCAGCATGCTTCCAAAAGTCAAAAGACGAAAAAGCAGACGGCATCAACTTACATCTTTACGCGGCAGTCGTCGCCAGCAGACGCCAGCATGCACGGATCCGCCGGATTCCACGCCACGGCGTTGCATCGCGGATCATGCCCCTTAAGGCGCTCCACGGCGGCACCCGTATTCTTGTGCCATATGAGGATGTTGCCGTCCTCGCTGCCCGAGACGACAAAGCCCTCGTTGGCGCCGCCAAACGCGCTGCGGATGAGAAATTCGCCGCCCGTGTGGCCGAGAAACTTTTGCTTGTAGGCTTTCGTCTCAATCTCAATTAGCTGCGCCTCGCCGTCGTGTTTATTGAGGAGCATGTGCTTCGAGTCCTCGCTGATGCTGACCGACGTCGGCCTCGACTTGAGCTCGTGACTGTAGAAGAACTCGCGCGTCTTGGCGTTGTATACGTGAAACGTGTGCCGGTCGTCGAGGGCGACTAGCCAGCGGCCATCGGGCGAGAGGGCGAGGTCCTGCACGCGGTGGTCCCTGCCCCATTCCTGGATCTCGTCGCCCTCGACGGAAAAGGTGCACAGCCCGTGGGCGCGCGAGAGGCCGCCCAGTACAAATGACTTGCTGTCGGCGGCCCACAGGCACCCAGTGACGGGTTTATCAAAGCTAAACAGTTTTTTTATTAATGCGCCCGACTGCGATGCTGTTAGCAGTTACTCGTCGAGTGAGAGGAGAGGCGGTGCTTACCCTGGCATCCCAAAGACGGGCAAAGTGATCTTGTGAGCAGGTCACGAGCATGGTGTCGTCGGGACTCCACGAGATGTTGCCGACACCAGCTTCGTGATCAGCTAAAACGCACATAGTAGAAAACGTCGTCGTCTCCCAGATAATAACAGCTTCACTGCTGCCGCACGCTGCAAGTCTAGCACCGTCGTGCGAGAATTGCACCTGCCAAGCCTCGCCCGCTAGGTCAGAGAGCTCAAGGGCGACTTCGGTGGGAAAATTTCGGCGCTCGCAGAAATGGTCCGAGTACAGGGATGGCGAGGAAGCGGCCGTATGATAAAGGCAAGTATCGATCTGGCTCTTCTTTACATGGTCTAATAAAACGGCGAGGCGAGTTTCAGGAAGCATGACGGAAGGTGATATACATTCTGTGGCAAGTTAGGGCTGCTTGCTGAGTAAAAGCACGCTGAAGAGTAGCACGTACTAGACAGTTCTGATAATAATCTTTGTCGGGATCGGCCTTGTGCGCCGTCCCAGTTTGCTTTGGACATGAGATCGTCTGTTGAGCGACACATGAGCAGACTTGATAATAAGCGAAGCTTTTCTGTATCCTGAGAGAGGGGCGCCAAGTCGTTGCGTAGAGCCATGAGGGCCCGGCTGGTGTCTCGGCGCTCCAAGAGCTCGAGATATTTTTGCTGGCGGACCCAGAATCGCATGGTGCTTCGATCTGACCCGGCGGTGAGAACAAGGCCGTGACCTGGCTCTCCGTGCCCCTCGGGCGTGATGGCGCCATTGAGCAACTTTTCCGTCTCGTCCCAGGCGCCGTCGAGGACCGAAGATCGAAAAGCAGCGACGGTAGGGCTTTCTAGAGTGAAGCCGCTTTCGTGGCTGACATTTTCGGCGGCAGTCTGGTAGCCCATGTCCGTCAAGGCCTGGATAAGGATACGTGTGACCTCTTCTCTATTGTGGCCAAAGTAGGTATCCGATTTGGGGCCGGAGCCCACTCGCTTCCCCTTTGCTGACGAGCCATTTGTCTCTATCGAGGGTTTGGCATCTCCATTTGCTGTGCTGCCGTTGGCCGTCCGCAGCGGCGATGAAGGCGATGTGCCATTGGCTCCGGGTTGGGGCGCAAGACCGTTGTCAGGCGCGGCGTGGTCGTCGGGGGCAACCATGTCTGCTGGGGCGCGTCTTCTTCGTTTCGGATCCGGTTCTGCCTGGGTGTCTGCACCGGAAGCTGCAGCAGTCGAGGCGAGAGGCGCTCCGGTATTGTAGTGACAGGAAGAGCGTCGACGCCGTCGTCCGAGTATCTGGCCGGGATGCGGCGGCGAGGGAGGAGATGGGGCCGAGGAAGATTCTATATTCGCACGGGCGGCGTCTGGAGCGACAGGTCGAAGAGCGTGAGCAAAGGATGTCTGGGGCGGGGGAGCGGTGGGCGTCGTGGGCGATGGCGAAGCGGGCTGTTGGGGTGCAGCTGTCGCGGTCGTCGTCGTCGTCGTCGTCGTCGTCGAGACGTCGGAAGCGTCAGCGGGGCGGTTAATACTGGAATCGGAGAGTCGATCCAGATCGACCTCGCCGCGGCGGGTGGCCGCAGGGTGAAGAGGCGGAATTTCTTCAGGAGCCGGCCAACGGGGGGCCTATGGCTCAGGCGCGCGTGGTAGAAGCAAATAGTCGCACCGAGGGCGGGTGTGGTGGTGTCGACGGGTGCGGTTGTGATGGCCTAATCGAACCCCAAGAGCGGGTGGCGGCTGGGCACATGTGAGTGAGCGGCGGCGGCGCACGGTGTGCAGCAGGGCAGGCCGAGTCTGCGGCGGGATGGGTGACTGGAGAGCGCACGAGAAAGAGTTGACAGGCTTGGTCGTGATACAGAGGTAAGGGCGGTAAAAGGCGTGACGAGAGGAAAGGGTGGTGCGTTTGGAGTTGGGGTAAGATGTTGGAGGCCAGAGCATGGCTGAGAAGATGGTGGCACTAGAAAAGCCCAGGTTGCTTGCTTGCTGGCAGTGAAGTTGCTTGCCTGTGCTTGATGCCGAAACGCCACAAAGAGGCTGGAGGCTGGTGGCAGGAGCCTGAGGGAGCCTGAGCCTGTCAGCTTTAGTTAGGTGCCTACAGCACCCTACTCCCTGAAAGGTCCTCCTAAGAACTTACCTACCTACCTTATTAGGGCTTGATGGAGGTCCTAAATGCACTGTTGGAAAAGATTATAGTGCTGTTTGCTGAGTTGACTCCAAGGTAACCTACCTAGTTGGGCGACTGGCATCGCAGCATTACAGGACATTTCGTGTAAGCTATTCGATGATTTCATTCACTTTCTGTCTTTACAGACACTCTTTTGTATTTTCTGCCATGTCTAGTACTGGATTGCTGCCGCACGTGCCGCCACAGATCAGCGCCGGTATAGCTGCGTTGAAGCTGCTGGTCAAGGCATGGAAAGATAAGTCAGGGCACAATTTGGATGCCTACAAGGCTCCCTTGTGCCGCATTACATACCAGATGACGTTGGCCCCTGGCAGATGGGACTCAATTCAGTCTGCTTCATCAAGCGTTAGAGATTCATAGTTATTTACCGGTTATTCTTTTTTGACTTTGTTCGCTCATGCTGTGCCTGGATGCAATGCCGCAGTAGCAAGTATACGGTACCAAGACTTGCCAAATCTCTGGCGTATCAACACCCGTGATTCACAAGTCGCCATGTACTCACTACCTCCTCATGCCCAATGCTATGTGGTTGCCTGAGCCCAGCCACCGTGGCGTAACGCTTAGTCGAAAAGACTCGCCAGAACAGCAAAACTTTAGGTCTGTTTTTAGTGGCTACCTCGCCAGAGAAGCCCGTCTCAGCCACACAACCACCGAGACATTGTTACGTGGTTGGGCTCGCCTCTTCCTCCTGGTGGGACGGCCAACTTGCTGTCTTGTGCAGCGTCACCATCTCTCGCTGCAAGCCCTCCCTTTCCCCATCTTCTCTTACCACAACCCGTCTTCTGCGCGCCACCTCCCCCCCGGCTTCAATCTGCTACCGCACCGTGCCTTTACCTACTCCGTCGGCTCGCAATCTGCCACCACTACCGACCTTTGATCTCCAACGGCGGCAGCCCACCCCACCTCCCCTTCCAAACAAACGACACCGCTCCGGGTCCCATCACAGCTACCCGCGCCTACGAGCCTGCTTCCAGACGACAGCCGGTCCGCTGATACACACGCTCCGAAATCTCGCCCATCATGAGCGGCAACCTCTCGTCTCCGGGCGGTATTTCCGACCCCGCCCTCATTACGTGCGTTCTCGCCTTGCTCGGCCTCCCTATCCCCTGGTTGGCAACTCGCTAACCTGGCCATGCCCGTCTAGTCTCGTCAACAAGCTGCAGGATGTCTTTGCTACTGTCGGCGTCAACAACCCCATCGATCTCCCCCAGATTGCCGTCGTCGGTAGCCAGTCTAGCGGAAAGTCTTCCGTATTGGAAAACATTGTCGGCCGTGACTTGTAAGTCTGCACCATCGGTTGCCGCGCGGTCGATTTTTTGTGTTACTGACAAGCTGCTGCAGCCTTCCCCGTGGTTCCGGAATCGTTACCCGTCGACCCCTCGTCCTCCAGCTCATCAACCGGCCCGCCCAGACCAACGGCGTCAAGGATGGCGACATTGACGGCGGCAACGACAAGGCCGCCAACGCCGACGAATGGGGCGAGTTCCTCCACGTCCCCGGCCAAAAGTTTTATGACTTTTCCAAGATTCGCGATGAGATTGCCAACGAAACCGAGGCCAAGGTCGGCAAGAACGGTGGCATCTCTGCCGCCCCCATCAACCTCCGCATCTACTCCCCCAACGTCCTGACCCTGACCCTCGTCGATTTGCCCGGGCTTACCAAGGTCCCCGTTGGTGACCAACCCAGAGATATCGAGAGACAAATTCGTGAAATGGTTCTCAAGTACATTGGCAAATCAAACGCCATCATTCTCGCCGTCACCTCTGCCAACATTGACTTGGCCAACTCGGATGGTCTTAAGCTCGCCCGCGAAGTCGACCCAGAAGGTCAGCGTACCATTGGTGTCCTCACAAAGGTCGATCTGATGGACGATGGTACTGATGTCATTGACATTCTCTCCAACCGCGTCATTCCTCTGCGTCTCGGTTATGTCCCCGTCGTCAACCGTGGTCAGCGCGACATTGACAACAAGAAGGCCATCAACGCCGCCCTCGAAGCCGAGAAGAACTTTTTTGAAAACCACAAGGCCTACCGTAACAAGAGCTCCTACTGCGGCACTCCATACCTCGCTCGCAAGCTCAATCTAATTCTTATGATGCACATCAAGCAGACTCTGCCTGACATCAAGGCCAGAATTGCCAGCTCCCTGCAGAAATACACGGCCGAACTAGACAGCCTAGGCCCCTCCATGCTGGGCAACAGCGCCAATATTATCCTCAACATCATTACCGAATTCACTAACGAGTGGCGAACCGTTCTCGATGGTAACAATAATGAGCTTTCCAGCACAGAGCTTTCCGGTGGTGCCCGTATTAGCTTCGTCTTCCACGAGCTTTACTCCAACGGCGTCAAGGCCATTGATCCCTTTGACGTTGTCAAGGATGTCGACATCCGCACCATTCTCTACAACTCCTCTGGCTCTTCCCCGGCTCTCTTTGTTGGCACTACTGCGTTTGAGCTGATTGTGAAGCAGCAGATCAAGCGCCTTGAGGACCCTAGCTTGAAGTGCATTTCGCTCGTCTACGATGAGCTGGTTCGCATTCTCTCTCAGCTGCTTGGAAAGACGCTGTACCGCCGCTATCCTTCTCTCAAGGAAAAAATGCACAGCGTCGTTATTGCTTTTTTCAAAAAAGCCATGGAGCCCACCAACAAGCTCGTTCGCGACCTTGTCAACATGGAGGCGTGCTACATCAACACTGGCCATCCCGACTTTCTGAATGGTCACCGCGTAAGTAGCGCTGACTCGTCTGATGGAAACAGTAGGCTAACAATTACAGGCCATGGCTGTCGTCAACGAGCGCCATAACCCTAGCAAGCCGGTGCAGGTCGACCCCAAGACCGGCAAGCCCCTGCCTGCGGCCGCGGCGCCCGCCCGGACAACCAGCCCGCCTATCCCTGACGCTGACGGCAACGGTGGCTTCTTTGGCAGTTTCTTTGCTGCCAAGAACAAGAAGAAGGCTGCTGCCATGGAGGCCCCTCCTCCCACGCTCAAGGCCTCTGGCACATTGTCTGAGCGCGAAAATATTGAGGTCGAGGTTATCAGTATGTGCATACCATCTGCTTATTGACGACGTTTCTAACTCGAACAGAATTGCTCATCTCTTCATACTACAACATTGTCAAGCGCACAATGATTGACATGGTGCCCAAGGCGATTATGCTTACGCTTGTTCAGTAAGCAACATGTTGAAACCCGTGGCCGTCTTGTTTCCTAACATGATCAGATTTACAAAGGATGAAATGCAAAAGGAGCTCCTCGAGAACATGTACCGCACCGATGCTCTGGAGGAGCTACTAAAGGAGAGCGACTTTACCATTCGCCGACGAAAGGAGTGCCAGCAAATGGTGGAGTCGCTGTCGCGCGCCAGCGAGATTGTCAGCCAAGTGCAGTAAAGAAAGAGGAGGGGTGCTGGACATGTTGCAAAACTTGCCTCGCGCGTCTTTGTTCGCCAGACGGAAGACGCAACGCCGTGCTGCAGAGTGCAGCGCTCTACCGCTTCCTCGGCGGATAAAGGTAATACAAAAGAAGTTAAAAATTTTTCAATTTCCCTTTTCGATACCATGACTTGTTGGACGGGGGCTTAGAGTAGATATGAAATGACTTGAGCTTTTTATTGTTGTCTTGTTTTCTTCTCCCGCGATTGTATCAGGATTGTTGCGCAGGTTACAGGCTTACATATTTACGGCAGATTAGCTTTGGCAGAGTGAAATTCAACACTTTTGAAACATGATGTACAGCTTGACATGCACGCGGCCATTTTCCACAAGCAGTGTTTAGTTATTGTGTCATGTACATGGTTTCTTCAGTATGAAAAGGGGCCGCGAGGTTTGGTAACATTATTGAGGCTTTTTTTCTTCTTCTTTTTTTTCTTCCCCTTTTTTAGATCTTGGCCTTGTCGTTGATCAATGAGAGGCCTCGCCCGTTTTTATCCTCGTAGTGCGTTCCGCGCTTCCAGCCCAGCCACGCACCGAGCACCTCGTCGCCGCCCTCGCCCACGTCCAGCAGCGTCGGCAGATACCCTTGGCCGTCGACGCCGTCGCCCTGTCCACGGTCCTCATCACCCACCACCACCACACCGTCGTCCTCTTGCGGCCTTGCCGCGACGGCGCGCCATGGCGTTTCCCGCAGCGTCACGGCCGGCCGCTGGTCGCCCTCGCGCGTCTTATCCGTCTGCAGCTCGTCATAATCCAGCACAGGCGCCACGCACGCATCCGTGCCGTCAAAGACGGCCTCCCACTCACTCCTCGTCTTTGACTTGAAAATCTGCGTAAACAGCCGTCCGAGCTCCGGCCAGCGGTCCCTGTCGCTGCGGTCCTCCTCCCAGCCTCGTCCCTCGAGGCCGAGGCCTGTTAGGAGCTGCGCGAAGAACTGCGGCTCGATCGCGCCGACCGTGACCCATTTCTCGTCGCGCGTCGCGTAGCACCCGTACCAGGGACACCCGCCATCGAGCAGGTTCTGGCCGCGCGGCTGGTCGCCCATGGGCGTCGCGCGGGCCATGCGCGGAAACGTGGCGAGGTACGAGCTGCCGTCGACCATGTTGGCCTCGACGACCTGGCCGCGGTTCGTCGTGGCGCGCGCGAGCAGCGCCAGCAGGATGCCCTGGACGAGCGCGGCGCCGCCGCCCGCGAAATCGCCGAGGATGTTGACGGGCGGCTGCGGACGCTCGCCGGCCGCGCCGAGCAGCGACAGCGCGCCCGAGACGCCGATATAGTTGATGTCGTGGCCCGCCATGGTGGCGTACTTGCCGGTGCGCCGGTAGCCCGTGATGCGGGCGTACACGAGCCGCGGGTTCAGCCGTAGGAGGGGCTCGGGCCCGAGCCCGAGACGCTCGAGC
Source organism: Beauveria scarabaeidicola (assembly GCA_037289395.1). Taxonomy (NCBI): domain Eukaryota; kingdom Fungi; phylum Ascomycota; class Sordariomycetes; order Hypocreales; family Cordycipitaceae; genus Beauveria; species Beauveria scarabaeidicola. The sequence goes on along the minus strand of JAEIJG010000020.1, from coordinate 52,562 downwards.
ACGCCCGGCCGGAAGGGGTCAATGAGCACGTCGACGCCGCCCGAGGCGATGAGCGTGTGGAGAAGCGCGACGCCCTGCGCGTCCTTGAGGTCCACGGCAATGGAGGCCTTGTGCCGCGCGAGCATGTCCTGCGGGGCGTCGTTGTGACGGTTGACGCGCAGGACGGTGGCGCCCGCGTCGGCGAGCATCATTCCCGCAAAGGGACCTTGTTGCGGGGGGAGATGTTAGAACAATTTGTGGCGGTGGCAAAGGGAAGCTGGGGGGTTGTGTGTTGGTGACGTACCGGGAGCGAGGCCCGCAAACTCGAGCACCTTGATGCCTGTGAGGGGGGGTGCGCCGACCATGATGAGTGTGAGTGTGAGTGTGAGTGTGTGTGTGTTTTGTGGTAAAGGGGAGGGGGGGGAAACGGCCGTTATTTTGATGAATGCTGTCAGATCGTAGTTGCAACAAAGAAGTCGGTTGGGTTGGCAATGATGATGGGCTTGTATACTCGGTACATGCAGCCGTGTAGCCGAGGGACGTCGGCTATGTGGGGTAAGCTTGATGTGCGACCTTTGTGTACGGGGAAATTGCAGACATTCAGCAACATTGCCGAACCGTTTCGAATAGAACAAGTATTTCTGCTGATCAAGTATTTCTGCTGATCAAGTATTTCTGCTGATCAAGTATTTCTGCTGATCAAGTATTTCTGCTGATCAAGTATTTCTTCTGCAAGGAAAATTGGCTCTGATATTTAATTATTTCTAGATACAACTTCAGTTCGCACGTCTTGAATGCCAAGTCTCTCGCATGTTCAACGTCAAATATGATTGGCAATGTATTCTATTTTTTGTAGACGTTTATCAAAATAAGCCGAAAAGAATCCGACGCCCTGTATAATGTTCCAATCTCAAATGCTGTGGCGTCGTGGGAATCGTCAAAGAAATAACCATGTAAATGCCCGTGTAGCACTTTTCCAACGCACCAAACTCCAAAAAACGTGTACATGATGTATATCGACAAGAAAAAAGGCCAGCTATGCTTGTTGCATCTCCAAGTTTACTGAGTCCACCAGTCACCCTGGTCGTGCATGGCCTGCGCAACCTTGACAAAGCCTGCAATGTTGCTGCCAGCGACCAGGCTGGGCAGCTCGCCCTGCTTGGCGGTGACGTATTTCTCGGCCGTCTCGAGGGCGTTGTCAAAGGCCGCCTTCATGATGCCCTTGAGCTTCTCGTCGACCTCTTCGGTGGTCCAGGTGAGGCGCTGGCTGTTCTGGGCCATCTCCAGACCGGAGACGGCGACACCGCCGCAATTGGCCGCCTTGCCGGGCGCGTACCAAATTGCCTTGTCGCCCTTGGCGGCGCGCTCAGCCTCGAAAACGTCAATGGCCTCTTGCGTGCAGCCCATGTTGGAGCCCTCGGCGACGGCGACGACGCCGGCGGCCACGAGCGCCTCGGCCTCGTCCTTGCTGACCTCGTTCTGAGTCGCCGACGGCAGCGCAACGTCAACCTTGCCAACATGTACCCAGGGACGAGCACCCTCAATATACTTGAAGCCAGACGAGACCTTGAAAGCCGTCAGAGCCTGGCGCTTGACCTTGAGCGTCGCAATCTCGTCAATCTGGGCGACGGTGAAGCCCTCAGTGCCCTCGGCAATGAGGGCGCCGTTGGAGTCGGAGAGGGAGACGACGGTAGCGCCGAGCTCTATGCACTTGAGGGCCGCGTACTGGGCGACGTTACCGGAGCCCGAAATGGCGACGCGCTTGCCGGCAAAGCTGCCGCGGCCAGCGTGCTGCAGCATATAGTCGACGTAGTAGACGAGACCGTAGCCGGTGGCCTCGGGGCGGATCAGGCTGCCGCCCCAGTCAAGGCCCTTGCCCGTCAGCACGCCCTCCCACTTGTTGCGCGCCTGTCGGTAGGCACCAAACATGAAGCCAATCTCGCGGCCGGTCACGCCAATGTCACCGGCGGGGACGTCGGTGTCGGCACCAATGTGCTTGGAGAGCTCGCGCATAAAGGCCTGGCAGAAGCGGCGAATCTCGCCGTCGCTCTTGCCCTTGGGGTCAAAATCGGCACCGCCCTTACCACCGCCCATGTTGACTAGTTTTTGTGTTTTAGTATGAAGCTGGTTAGTGTAATTGGTTGGGACTACTCACGTCCAGTGAGAGCATTCTTGAAGATTTGCTCAAAGCCAAGAAACTTGAGACTGTGACACAAAGTCAGCGACATGCATGATTATGTGTTGGTTAAGTTCAGGGTGACTTACATGGACAGGTTTACGGTGGGATGGAATCGCAGACCACCCTTGTAGGGGCCAAGAGCCGAGTTGAACTGGACGCGGTAACCACGGTTGACGCGGACCTTGCCCTTGTCATCCTCCCAGACAACGCGGAACTGAATGACACGCTCGGGGATGGAGACAACCTCGAGGGCAGTTCTGTACTCGGGATGCTTCTGGAAGAGGGAGCTGTTCTCGAGAGTGCTGACAAGCTCTGCAGTAGATGTGTTAGTCAATCAGCCAAGACGCAGAGGAAGCATGGTCCAGGCTGGACAAGGAAAGGCGTACCATTGTAAGCCTGCTCAAACTCGGGCTCGGAGGGAATGTTGGACATGGTGGGCAGGGAGTTGCTCTGGGCAGACTTGTTGCTGGCGGACTTGTTGTCGGGAGCCTGGTTCTGGAGGATCTGGGTAGGCGTGGCGTCGTGGGTGCGGACAGGATCAGCGTGGTGGTAGTCAGTGGTGGGAGGGAGAGTAACAGGAAGAGGCGCTTCAAACATGTCGGGACGAGGGAGACGCAGATAGATATGAAGGATAAGATAGGACGAGGATAAGAAAGAACTTTATAGGTAGGTGCGCTGGAGAATGGATCTGGTTATTAAGCTTTCTGGTTTGTCTGTGCCACAGCCGCCTAGATGGATATCATGTCTTTCAAGGTTCCAAGGGATGGGACGGGCCAAGCCCAGCTCTTTATGATAACGATTGCCCGCTACAATACATGGGATACATAGTTGTTTGGTGTCTAGTCGGCCCGTGATGGGTGGGCGACGTCGGACATGAACTTTTTGGCAAAGAAGGGGGCGCTACATGCCGTCGTCGTCCGAAGCCAAAAGGCTAGTACCAACATGGGACGTTTACCTACATGGAGGTGAGGAATAAAAAAAATAAAAAATAAAACAAAAAATAAAACAAAAAATAAAGAGAACAGGTCATCTACCAATGTGAGGCAACTGATAAGGAAAATAGGTGGTGGTGGAGAGTGGTTATTAGCTGAGACTCTGAGAGGCGAGACAAAGTACAAAGTACGTACCCAGTCACCAGTCAGTTCAGTCCCTACCTACATAGTTAACTAGTCTCGGCAACGCCTCTTTTCCCCCCCACCAGATTTTGACTCGGCCGCAGGCGACATGCGAGAAAATATCGAGTAGATGTACTCCGTACGGATATGTAATCTGTAGAGCGACATTGCGTTCAAGCCACCCCAGGGAAAGCTCCGATGGTCGCAAGTGACCTCAAACTCTGTTGCCGCAAAAGGCTTAAAAATGTTTGTGGGGTATATTCTGTATTCATCACTGACAATCATCTTTACGAGGCTGTATGGGCGTTGGCCTCGGCTCCACCGCATTCAAGGGTAAATTATCAAACTGCGTCATCATGTCTATTTGTGTGATTTGTGTGAGTGTGTGTACCCGGATAAAGAAGAAAAAGAGAGACACGCAGGTGGGCGCCAGCCAGGAGGCCCCATTCCAAATCCCGTACGGGCCACGGCACACTGGCTGGCTGGCGCTTGCCTGCCCAGAGCGCCCCCTCCCCATTTCGGCAAAGCAGAGCCGCAAAAAGGGACCACGTAGCTGGCGTGCAAAAAAGAGGTGAATTACAAGAAAAGGATTGTTCTAAAGAAAGAAGAAAGAAAGAGGAAAAGAGTAGAGGCGCAATTGTCCGCCCAAAAACCACAACCTCGGACGGCCGCCGCCCGAGCCGACCAAAAAAAAAAAACCACAACAAGCAAAGGCGAGCCAAAACGGAAAAGAAAAAAAAAAAACGAGGTTCCTGGTTCGAGATAAGGGATCCAGCCATACAGAGCCGTCTGAGAGACTAGCGTATAGATAAGGCAAACCCTGGCAGCCTGGGGGGGGGGGGACGGAGATGGAGGCTAACTTGTATCTACATGGTGTACAACCCATAGCCGACGTTGGTTATGTGTTGTTATTTCAACTTATTTATTTACTGGGTGAGACTGGCGGACAGTCCCGCAAAGAAGAAAAAAAAAAGAAGAAAAAAAAGACAGATGTAATCGTCTCCTTGCTTCTTGGTGCTTGTTCACTGGGAACGGGGGCTACTTGGAAGACAAACGCGTGCCCACCAAATGACGACGTTTCCACAAACCCCTGACATTAACTCGATGCCAATTGGTATTTGGTACAACAGCTAAAATATTTAGTGCCTGCCCCCCCCCCCCCCAGATGTGCATGACATGGCTGCGTTCGCCGCCGCCCGCCGTCTCCGCCGGTGGTCCGGTCTCACACCAAAACATCTTACTTATCTCTATTTTTTATTTTTTATTTTTCCCCTTATCTCTTCCAGCTCTCTTCAAGATAAGCTCCCGCGATGGTGACCTTGCAATAATAAAGTAAAGCCCTCAATCAGCCTTCCCCCCCTTCCCCCCCCGTTACCGGCGCTCCTTCGGCGGCGCCTCGGCCGAGGAGACTACACTTACTTCAACAACACTAAAAACCGCTCCGGACTCCGAGCAACGTTGTCAAAGTCCCTTGTTTTCCCATCCGATTTTCCCCGACGAAAACGGGCAGGATTTTTGTACATAAAACATGTGGCCCCCGCCGATATCGCATTTGGTTATATACCTTTGTTCGCTGCCAGCCTTTTTCCTTGGCTATTACGGCTGAATTGTTTGGCGAAAATCAAGAAAAAGTGAAAGAAAAAAAAAAAAAAAAACCCGAGGAAAATAAATCACTCGTAGCCTAAATGAATCAAAATGACGGCAGATGTACGCTGACTTTTACTCGGCTCAATGCAACGCATATGCTCTCTTGTTGCCGTTTACGCATTACCGAGATCAAACCTGGGGCGGGAGATCCTACGTCATCACATAGCATCAACGCACACACACACTTCTCCTCTAGGCTCTTCCTCGTTACTTGAATCACTGACAAAGAAGCAAACAAAGAAAGCAACGGGACAAAGGCTCAATTGATGCGCTGTTTTACATTTTCAAGGGTCCTCCTAGAAATCCCGAAATAATAATTATCACAACTACGGGGTTTAATCTACAGCACACACTAGCGAATCCTGCAGCAGCAATTTGCAACGTAGCCATCAAGCCATGTATTGAAACCCTGAAATGCGTGCCTAAGTTGGCCTGGCCTGTAATACGAATAGAAAGAAAGAAAACGCCACAATAGATGATATCTACCCCTCAAACATGACCCCCACATATTCTCGAGCAAGTAACGAATAGTAAAAAAAAGAAAAAAGAAAAAAGGACAGCAAAACCACAATAATGGCCTTTCGACCGTTTCTCCCTCCTTCATTAAAAGAGCAGCAATGTGTCGCAGCAATTCCCACCCACCATGAAACAAAACCCTAGCCAGACCAGTTGAGAAAAGCATTCGCCTCAAAATGCAGCTGAAAAGACACGTCAAACGAAACATCAGATGCAGCCAGGTTACCAGATGGCGGCCTGGTCGGCGTCGAACCTCGACAGCTCCTTGCCTGCATCCTCCAGATCCTTCTTCGCCTTCATGCGCATGTAAAATATGGGACAGTCCTTGCTGCTGCAAATCACCTCGCAGTGCATGCTGCCCTGGCAGCGCTGGCACTGCGTCCACAGCCGGCCGAACCGGATCTCGAGGTCCGACATGCGGTCCAGCGTGCGCTTGTACAGCTCGCCCACCCGCGGCGCGCAGTCGGCGCACACGGCCCCCTGGCTCTCCGTCTTGCCGCTCAGCGGCTTCTTGCACCCCATGCACGTCTGCGTCTTCTTGGTGAACCTCATCAGCCCGCCCACCGACGGCGCCGCCACCGAAATCGTCCGCGTGTGGTCGCCCGTCAGCAGCGACCGCGCCTTGGTCTCGCCCAGAATCGGCTCAAATATCCGCGTCAGCGGCTTCGCCAGCTGGTTGTCCAGGTAGTACTTGGTGTCAATGGGCACATTATTCTCCAGCACGTAGATGGGGTCTTCGGATTTCTCAAAGTTTTTCGCCCCGGCCGCTCCTCGAATCATGACATACGCCACACGATCTCCAAGCGCGGGAGCCGAACCAGCGTCACGCTTCTTCATGCGCGCCGCCAGCTCCACGTGCGCTTGCTTGGCAGAATAGTCTTCTTTTGTCAGGGCCTTGGTAATGACCAGCTTCGACATGTCCACCTTGTTCTGGAGCAGGTCGGCAATCGTGTCCTTGACGTAGTCTTGAGCACCTTGCACATCGCGATTGATGAGAATCATCCGCAGCACCTTTTCGATGACTGTTTGTGCCAGCAAGCAGTTATCTCTTCGTACCGTCTCCAGACCCTTTGTGTCCATCTTGTCGTACTTTTCCGTCTTGGTCCAGTACAGACCGGCATAGCGCTTTTTGTTGATAAGCAAATATGGAAAGTAAACTTTTTCAAATTCGAGCTTGATCGGCTTGATGAATTTGGAAGAGACAAACGCAGCCGCCTCTTCACCCAGCTTCATCGCCTCGGCCAGCTCTTTGGTGCCGAATTTGACCATGACGGAATCGGTATCACCGTAAATGACTTGCGCGTCGTGCGAATACCCATTGGCAATGCAGTATTTCTTCTCCACCTCATCCTTTGTCTTTTCAATCATTTGGCGACCGAAACTTGTTGTAGAACTGGCAATGGCCAAACACGGCAGCTTACCGGTTGTAGCACCAGTGAGACCGTAGACCGAGTTGGCGGAAATCTTCAAAGCCAGCTGACGACCGTTCAACACGGCCTTTTTGAACGGATCTGTTTCGACGGCCAGCTCCCGCTTGGCCTGCTTTCTGGCGCTGAGAAGTTCTTCTAGAATCTGAGCTAGCAGACCTTTGCGTTGTTTCGTAGTCACAAACATGTCACCGTTCGGCGTGATAATATAGTCTTCATCCTTGACCAGCTTGAACTGTGCTATTCTGTCTTTTCGGGTGATGAGGGTTGTGTAGCAGAGGTTGTGTGCCTGCATAATACTGGGGTACAGTGAAGCAAAATCGAGTGTTGCAATTGGTACGTCATAGTAGCCACGAGTAGGCTCAATGACTGTCGCACCTTCGTACTGGTCATCCGAGGGGTCGCCCTTCATATTGGGAATAACCAGCTTCTGCTCCAGAGCTTTACGGAACAGCTGGCTGACAAATTTAATTTGCTGACCGCGGGAAAGTAAAAAGTTGAACGGAACACCTGTGACACGAGCCATTTCGGTATAGTTTTCCAAACAAGAAAGCTTGTCCATCAATCTCTGCGGGAGATAGGCATCCTTCAGACAGTAAATAGCCAGACGTCGACGAGACTCGGGTGTACCGTTGAAGAGTTCTGTAATCATGGTGTGATGCACATCTTCTTTTTGTTCGCCGAGAAATTGAGCGCAGACAGAATTCAGCGTGTAACTTCGCAGCTGGTGATCACGTTGAATAAGCTGAAGCAAATCGAGCTGCAAGCGACCGTTTGTATTTGTCGACTTGGTGTCACGGTTACCGATTTGCTTGCTGGAGAAGCTGGTGTCCTTGACCCTGGATGGAATGCTAGGCAGTCGAGTCCAGTACTCGAAGCCATTGACCTTGAGGTGCTTGGCTCGGTTGATGAGATATGGGAAATCGAAATTGGCAATGTTGTAGCCGATAATGATATCAGGATCGACTTTGATGAGAAACTGCTGCCACTCACTCAGCATCTTGGCCTCCTTTTCATATTCGAGAACCTGAGTGGCGACAATGGAACTGGTCGTGTCGAGACAGAAGACGTTTCTGACGAATGGCTTCTTTTCACCATAGCGGGTGACGACGTTGGCAATCTGAATAACAGGGTCGTGCTCAGGCTCTGGGAAGATGCCCTTGCGACCAGCGCACTCAATATCAAACGACAGAATGCGGAGCGGCGCCATCTTGGCCCAGTCGCCTTCAGGCTTGTGCGCGACGAGATCGTGGTAGTTAATCTCGGCCTCAATCTGGCAGTTTGATTGCCTGGCGTGCTCGGGGATGAGCTTGTATGTATTTGCGGGTGCCTCGACCCAAGACATGCCCTGAATCTTGCAGTCGACCATGAAGCGAAGGACGTATTGAATATTGTCGTAGGTCATGATGCCGCCGTCGCTACTGCCCCACATGCCTTTCCAGTTGGCATTGCCGGCCTCAATTGTCGATCGGACGCTGTTGATAAACTTGGGATCGGTGACGGTGACCTGCAGAAACGGGTTCTGGACGTTTCCATTGAAGCCAAACATGTCCTCACGCAGGCGCAGCACCACCGAGTGGATCGCGGGCTGATGCTGGGTGAGCTGCTGCTCGAGGAACGCCCTGTACCCGTTGCAATCCTTGGGCTGAAACGACGTTGGCGCGGGGACATACAGGTAGTGCCGGAAGTCGGTGACGTGCAGCATGACCGAGTTGCCTTGCTCCGTGACGCCAAAGAGCTTGACCGTGGTGCGACCGCCGTGCAGCGTGCCCTCCTCGGCGTCAATCGACTGGAAGCAGATGCTATCCCTGGCGGCGTCGAGGCGCTCGACCGGCGGCCGGTCCCACGCCTGGTCCTTTTCGGTATTGTTCTGCCTGCGCTCGGAAATGTCCTGGCTGAGCTTCTCGAGCACCTCGGACTCGAACACGCTCTTGGGCTGGCTGGAGCCGAGAAACTTGGAGCGCCGGTCCTTTTGCGACGCGGAAAAAACGGCCGGCGACGACGAAAAGATGTCCACTTTGCGCTTCTTGGCCGATGAGGGTGTCGTGGGCGGTAGGTTGGGCCCAGTCTTGGACTCGCCCAGCACCCGCTTCTGCGGGAGGACCGCGGTCGTCATGCTCTTCTGTTCTTTTGTATTCGTTCGGATAGGAAAAATCGACGGCGGTTGCTAGAAACGAACGAGGTTCAGAGCCCTTGAATCATGCAAGAGGCACGAAAACGAGCAAAATGCCAGTGTTGTAATTGTAGCGAGTTGCAATGATGAAGTTTGTTTGTTAGTGGACTATGATGAGAGTATATGCCAATTTGGACCGACACGCCAGTTTGGGACGCCACTTTAGAGAGACGCGCCTTTCGTATCGTTGACGTGACAGATCCACTAAAGAGTTAATGGCCTGCACGTGATTTCGCGAGATGATCAATACAGAAATTTGAACAGAGTACAACATGGCACGAAGAAATTATTCTAATATAGATTTTATCAAAGTTACGAGCCCATGTTTTCACCTTAAAGTATCCGGAGCACGGCCTTGTGCTGTGGCGGTGGCAAACCCAAACCGGGACAGTACGCGTCGACGCTGGATACACAACAAGCATCGCGCAAAGGTGCTGTGTTGGGGGCCTCACGATGGATCAAGATGGTGTAACAATTCGAGGTACCATTATGATTTTTTCCAATTTCGTCCCGATTTCAGGTCAGCATATCTATTCTATGTATGCATGACCAAAGTCATCAACAGCATTGCCCAGTCAAAACGCCAACGCTGTGCAGCAATGCCAACCTTGGCATGCGATGCAAGTGGTTAAAAACAGCAAAATCAAAGTGTCCAAGTAAAGCATCCCAGTAAAGAAACGTCATTTTGGGCAATCAAGATGCCTCCTTGATCGTGCCGAGCTCACACCAGTCTTTGATGGGCAGGCAACTCAGATACTTGCACCACCCACACTGCTCGCCCAGTTTGTAAAAGTTGTTGAGCAGCACAATAAAAACGACGATGATAGTAATGAGAACGGCAGCTCGGACAATCCACCACGCCCACCAGAGCGCCTTTCGTCCTCTAAAGAAGCCAACAGGGCTCTTATGGAAGGGTGGATGTACTCCTTGACCGCCTTGAACAGCGGAATAAGCCATGCCCTCGTCTAGGCGTCTTCGCAGCGCATTGGGAGAATGCAAAACGCAGATCCCAAGCGCAAGTCCCATGAGGAAGCCACCAATGTGCGAGAAATTGTCTAGGCCAGGCAACAAACCGAGAACAAAGGCAATGACCATGTCCAGGATGATAAACATGAGATCCTTGACGGGGCTGCGACGCTCCGACCAAGAGTAAAGCAAATCCAAAAGCGTAAGCGCAATGATGCCAAACAAGGAGCCGGAAGCGCCAGTAGATGCAATACCGGGTGCGGCAAAATTACCACCCATGACGAAGCCGAAAATACCAGCGCTCATGTATACAAGAAAGAACCGGATCGAACCGATAGCCTGTTCCATTTCCTTGGCCACTGTGAGCTGAAGTAGCAAGTTGAATCCGATATGAATGATTCCGGCGTGCATAAAGATGGGAATGATAAATCGGTACCACTGATCGGGCGCCGGATTCTGGTCAGCGTTTCCGTCGAAGACGGGGTCGGGCACGCCACCAAAGCCACAGAGCGTGGATAGCGGGCAGATTTCGGTGTTGGTCGTCGCATTCGGGCAGAGGAAATAAATTGGTCGATCGGCTGGTGCACCCTGGATGGCCTTGATGTTGTGCATACAGGGCGCGTATCGAGCGCCCATATTGATGAGTACTTGGGTCGAGGGTCCAATCATGGGATTAAATTGCGGCTTAATCATGATGGGAGAGCCTGTCATGATACCTAAACAGGTGGTGTTAGCGCAAACGAGCTCGGCACCAACATGGCAGATCAATGCAACTTACCATTCTTGGCGATTTCGGCAATGAATACAGCAACTTGAACAAGACTGAACAAGTACACGACAAAAGGAATTCGTTTCTTGTCGGACCCAAGCATGCCCAGCTCTCCTACGCGGACTTTGCCCTTGCCCCTGCGCGAGCGTAGGCGAGGGGCTGCCGAGGCATCGTAGATGTGATCATTGGGCTCGCCGTCCTTGGTCGGGCGGTCTTGCAGAGGAATGTCCTCTGCGACGTTTGGTCGGGACGACATGGGCGAGGCTCCAGCCTGGCCATAGTAGCCTGTATCTTGGTAGAGGCCAGGCTGCGGCGTATTTCCGCCATGGTGGCTGCCCTGTCTCGAGTTTGACGGGTAAGCGTTGTCGTCGAAGACGGTGTCAAAGGGTGACGGTCGGCCGGGCTGGCCTTGAGCGTGCTGTGCATTGTAGTTGTAGTCGTAGCCGGGCTGGTTGGCTTGATATTGCGGCGCCGGTGTTGATTGCCGCGAATGCACATGCAGGGCTTCAGGGTCGTAGTATGGCTGTTGCGCGTTGGCGGCGCCGCCGGAATAAGGATAGGCACCCGACGCCATGATATCGACAACCCGTCGTTCTGTCGTGGTGTGTTGAAGTATAGAAACGACAGATGAGCGGGGAGATGAAACACGAGAGAAAGACGTGAAGATGAGCGATGCAGAAACTCAGGCACGCGTGGGATTTGTTGGAGAGCGGCCAGGGACCAGTCGGGAGCGGACGGCTATCACCTAAAGGAGAGTTTAGTGCCTAAATAATGGTGGGTGGGCGGGAGCAACAGCGCTAAGAGGCAACGAGGCGGAATGGGCGGCGTACCAGGCGTAGAATTGCAGGTGTCGGCTCGTTTCAGAAGCGCAGTAGGCTTGCAGATCAAACTACCTATGCGCGGAAAAGTCTGTTGTAATACGAAGTAGAAGGGGAGAAAGCAATCAACAGACGATGGAAATGAATTCAATGTAACCGAGCAAACGAGTGCGATGATGAAGGGTAAATACTGTGATAAAGCAGGTCAATTTCGGCAGGAATTTAGTGCCCCATTTGCCCATCCAGATCAAGGACTGAGAGCCTCGAGGTGCCTGAATTACGCAACAGTGTCCACTGGCGGCTGTGCACTTTGTTGATCACTGCCACGCTTGGGCCGTTGTCGTGGTGGTATTTACAAGGCTGGCAGTGCAATCTGGGTGGAGAATAAGGTACCTACCTTGACGACGAATGTCGCAGTCAAGCTGGCAAACAGTGTAAATACTTGCCCGTTTGCCCCGTGTATTCAGCGCTGTTTGGCGGAAGTGGCTGGGGTGGCTGGGCAGGCTTCCTCTAAGGCGCAGCACATTTGGGACTATTTTTGGAACACCAGATACTCTGTCCTGGTCAGGGTCAGAGAATTACTTTAAATAACCGCTGAATCCTGAACTTGGCAATAATCAACTTTGCATATATCCACGATGTGATCTTCTACACCTGGACGCCTCGTCGTGTGACCATAATCATACGAAGCACCAAAGCCACATCATCCACTTTCACCTCCACCATCAGTCCAAAACACTCGACTCCAGACCACCACTCCCGACCACCACTTCAGACCACCACTTCAGACCACCACTGTATCGATCGGCCAGTTAAGCTGGGGCTGCTGCCCTTGCTCATAAGTTATCACAGATACCCTGCCAGCTGCCACGTCATACCGCTGAGCACGTTTATTATCACCCGACTTGTACACGGAAAAGGTATGCTTTATGAATCCCATAGCTTGGCTCTTCAACGTTGTCTGGTTGAAAACCTCTGCAACGAACATGGTTTTGTATAGATGTTTCTCGGATGTAATTCGGTTTGTCTGATGTATATACTACACTAAATTGATAGGTGATGTATCGTATGGTATTCGTAGCTTTTGACCTTGCCGGGCCGTCGCCTGGTTTGTTGTACATGGTGTTACATTGTCCATCCCCCATCTTCAATACGCCGAGATGATCCGCGGCAAGTATATCGGCGGTTTTCCCACGGGCAATGGTGCTTCATTTCTTGCCTTTGTCTGGATCATCTTGATTCGTCGGTTCTGTCCCTTGATCCTTTTTCGTGCTGCCCCAATTGCCGCTAAACACGTCGGCAATCTGCTCCATGATGATGTCGCTCATGCCCTTGCCCTCCTCAAAGCTCCTCTGGTGCTCCTCTGCGCGCCTCTCCTTCCAGTCCTCCTTTTCCCCGCCCATCCAAATGTCCTTGAGCACGTTGGAGCCGTGCCTGTCCTGTCCGGGCGGCGGGCGGCCCTTGGCGGCCGCCTCGCGCTCCCTGTGCTCCTTAAGCAGCCTCTGCGTCCGCTGGGCGCCCTCGGGCAGGCCACTGTCAAAGGCCGAGGACACGCGGTTGTTGAATCGGTCGTAGATGGACTCGCCCGTGTAGGATTTGCAGAGGTGGTTCGTGGAGAGGGAAAAGGTGGCGGCGAGGGCAAAGAAGCGCAGGTCTATCCTGCGCGGCGGCATCAGCATGATGAGCGGCGTGCCGACGGCGAAGACCAGGGCGACATTGTCGATCAGGGGGTTCTGCGGCGGCCGTTGCGGCGTCTCGGGCTGTGCGGTCGTCGTGGCCATGATGTCGGGTTGTCGGGACGAGAGCTGTGCCCGGTTCGAATCGTCTAGGGTGAAAAATTCGCGGCGTCGTACTGTCTGCAGATGGAAATGAGTCTTGGCGTGTGCGCAGTGTTGAATTTTCCGGGCGGGCTGGCGCTTCGGTTCAATCAGCTTGGGCGGGCGAGGTCAAGGTAGAGCGAGATGGATAAAAGATTTCTGTCCGAAAACCTATATCGTAATGTATTGGCCTAGCATACGATTTTGTGACGGTAGGAGCTGAAGACGTTGACACAAATAATTCGTTCAGGCGAGCCAGGAACGGCACTTTGTCGGCGTTGGCGACGGCGGCTTTCCAGCTGTGGGGCCGGACATTGGCGCCCCAGCGGCCATCAGTGCAGACAAATGGCCGAGGGAAAGGGTCCGGCCTGGACGAAATGACGCTGCACTCAATGACGACTTGAGGATTTGAATGGCTGTAAATCTATAAGTTGTGATGGCCGCGTCTGTTGGCATCGCCGCGAGTTCTCTAGAAACCAATCGCAGCAGCATGCGAGCCGCAGTTAAACCGTCCGTACAAGAGCGAGCCGCATCAACGCGCATGTTGATCATGGGCGATGGCCGATGGATGGCGTGCCGAGCACCGATTTTTAAGTTGGAGGCAAGGAAATGTAATTGTCATTGGTCGTCATTTACCAGAGATAGATGTGCGGTTAGTCTGTATTGCGACTTGCTTGTAGAGGCAGAAGAGTCGTATGTCAATGAGTGTGCGCGCGTGAAATATGATAGATGACAATAAGACGGGCTAAGCTGGCCGTGTTTGGCTGCCATGCAGCAAAACTAGGTTTGGAGGTGCAGCCAGTTGATGATATAAATACTCAGCGCTATTCTTATTGTCAATAGTGCCTATATCGCCTCTGCTCCCTTATTTAATAGCAGTTGAACAATCTCCCCATAGCCTCTATATGATGCGGCCTGGAGTGCGCTGCCATATACGCCGCCCTGCGCGTTAATATCGGCTCCCTTATTTAATAGCAGTTGACTAATCTCCTGATGGCCGCTCCATGATGCGGCCTGAAGTGCGTTGCTATAATAGCCGCCCTGCGTGTTAATATCGGCTCCCCTATTTAATAGCAGTTGAACAATCTCCTGATAGCCTTTATCTGATGCGGCCTGGAGTGCGCCACCAAATACGCCGCCCTGCGCGTTAATATCTGCTCCCTTGTCTAAGAGCAGTCGAACAATCTTTTGATGGCCTCTATATGAGGCAGCCTGGAGGGCGGTGCCATATTCGCCACCCTGCGCGTTGACGCTCGCTCCCTTGCTGATGAGATATCGTGCTGGCGCTAAAAGCCCAACGAAGCAAGCATAGTAGAGTTCGGAACCTTGTGGGGGACCTGGATCAAGGCCCCAAGTCCTATCAGGCTGACATAAACGAGTCCATCGTCGGAACGTCGCTTCCCTTTTTAAGAAGCAGACTGTCTCTCGAACAATAGCTTCCGAATCCTGAGCCAACACAGCATAGTGTGTCCAGAATTTCGCCGCACATCTTGCCATCGGAAACTCCCGCTGGACCTCTCTGTGGCTAGGATGAATGTCCGTAAGATAAGTCAGGCACGTCTTCGTGATAGAAATACTGGCAGTCGTAATCTTGAATTGATTCTCTCCGAGAAGATACTCTTTGACGGAAAAGTGAGCAAGGTGTAGCTCTTTATCGGCCGCATCAACGACTGTCACTAAGCCGGGACAGTAGTCTAAAACATCGGTCTCGCAAAACAGTCGACGCTTGATGTCAAAACCTGGCGACTCGTTTTCGATTTGCGTGGCTATTATTTCTTTAGCCTCGGCTAGCTTCAGAGGTCGCTCAAAGTGCATTAGGAATTGTAGGAGGCGTATAGCGTCGTGTATAAGCTCCATTGGTATGTTTTCAATCATGCGCCTGTATGTTTCACTTAGATTTGGCGGCAAAGATGCGAGAGCCTTCTCCATAGCAGCCTCGTGACGACAACGAGCCAGGGTGTTTAATTGACAGAACGCCCATCTAAACCTGAGTAAAGCGTTAGCAAACCATCTAGTACAACGATCCACGCGGCACTATCTTACATCCCGTCGGCTCCGTCCCCAACCTTCCTCCAGATCCGCTGGAGAAGATCCTGGGACAAGGACTTCTCTTGGAAATCACGCCGTTGAGAAAGTTGCGCTGTGACCCACGATCGAATATCGGCGTTGATGGCCTGCTTGTCCAGGGGTAGGCAGTTTTTCTTTCCAAATAAACGCGGAATCCCGCGTGAAAACTTGGATTCAGGTCGGCTAGTACAGAGTAGCTGGACGTCGCCTAACTCTGGCCTAGACACTACGTTCTCCATCCACTGGAGAAGTTCGCCCCAAGTTGTCGACTCGTCCAAGGCGTCCAGAACAATGTAGCCTTTCTTCTGGATTGCAAGCATCTTGACCACAACGTCCTCGAGTGTCTTGGTAGTAGGTTGGTCACGGCCATTTCGGTGTGCTTGGAATGAGGCGTCGATAAGACCTGCAGAACCAAGCCCGCTTTGGTAAATTTGGAAAGCAAGCGACCGCAGCATGCCATCCACGGTCTGCTTTGTCCTGTCGCTAAAGTCAAAAAGAAGCTGAGGACGAGACGGCTAAATCCCTTTCTGAGATGATCCAGCACAGTCGCACTAAGAACCGTCTTTCCACATCCCGCAAGCCCGTGCAGCCATAAATGTCGACACGATCCCGACAGCCACGACTGGAAAACCGGGTGACCCAGGAGCCACGTGCCCGTTCCCTCATGGCGAAGCGTCCTCGCGTGATTGGCGTTTATAGACGGATCCGGGGGACAAAGCCAGCTCTTGATCTGGGCGGCACGAAGGTAAGACTTAACAGAATCGGTTGCAGCTTTTGTTGCAGTCGTCGTCCGCTGTACGCCATCGATCTGTTGTTGGACTGTTTAGGTCAGGACGTATTCTGTGTGTAAAGGTATCCGATCTCGTTTTTTTACTAGTTTAGACAGTGAACGAAAAAAGAGCTAGCCTAACCGAAGCACTTCTAATGCCTTCTTCGTCTCCTGGACATCCGCGGCCGGCACGTAGCCCAGGAGCTCCTTGGCGTACGCAGCGGCGGTAGCTGAGGCGTAGCGTTGCCATTGATCGTTCTTATGAGAATCGGCGTAGTCGCAAATTCCTCGGATCACGAGACAGGGAAAATGGTTCATCAGGCCGGCAGCTTCCATCTCAAAGCAGATGCAATCCTCGCCGACATCAGTCAAAATCCGATCACACGCAGCGGCGTCTTTGATAAGTGTGTTACCGGATGTGATAATTCCGTAGTGAATATCGGGGTCGGTGGTGTCTCGAGGATCGCGGTGAACCTCGTCAGCCGCGTCACAGCCCCGACAGTCCGGCCCGGGGACGTGGCTGCATGGAGCTTTGAAGAAGCGGTCGTTGTTAAAGCCCTGGTGACAATAGCCAGGATTTTTCTTAGATCTCCTGCCCATCTTCGGGTTTTTCTCCAGCATTTCTTGCAGGAAGCAGGGAACCTTGGAGTCTTTCCGCTCGTGTTCGGCCTGGATACCGGCAAGCGCATTGAGGAGGACTGTCGGAGGCCGCCCGAGAAAGCCTTTGCACTCACGGCTATCACCAGACTTGGCCTTGGTCAAGTCGTACTGGCAGACGCCGCCTGTGGCCCCATCGGGCTGGCTCACGATAACGTCGCCGAGCCGGATATCGTGGTCCTCATCCGGTCGAGCGATGCCGCCGCCTATGCCGACCAGAAGACCAACCCGGATGGATGGCAGAGAAGCAAGCAGGCTCGAGGCTGTGGTCGCAGCCGAGGTGGTTCCGTAGACTCCTGCGGGAAGAGAGGCAATGACGATGTTATGCTCTCCCATGCGACCCCAGGTATAAACGTTTACGTCGGTTTGGTGTCTAGTGAAGCCATTTGGAGCTGTATGTTCCTCGTCGAGCATGGCTTCTGCACTAGCACGTTCGATGGGGAGAGCAGCAATCCAGGCGACCACATAGGCGTCGGGGCTGTCGAGAGCTTTGCGGGATGCCATGCTGAGCAGAGAAACACACCAGGCGGCTAGAGTGGCGGGTGGATGATAGGGTCGTTGGTTCGTCTCGTCGACGAGGAGACTTGGGGTTGAGCCAACCGGGGAGAGGGATGTTTGGCCATGGCATTTTGGTTGTCGCCATTCGTCGAAGAGCGCAGGCTTGTCAGCTCCCATGCAGGAAGCAAGCTGAAAAGGCAAGGGCGGACACAGCCACAACAACAGGCTGCAACGTTGTAGGCGCCTGCATACCAGTAGTCTAGCTCATAATCAAACTTTGCTCTGTGTGACAACAGGGCACCTGTGAAAGTGAAGGGTCGTGGATTCGAGTATGAAAGGTGGGCTCTTTCGCCTTTTTGCATCCAGGGCAGGTGCAAATCGGTCTGTTTGTTGACTGCAGTTCCAGCGGGGAATCCACCACGAAACCCGCTGGAACCCGCCAGGTTAATCCCTAAGAAGAATAGTAAAAGGCACCTAAGATGAAGCTAAAACGGTGATTGAGTTGCCTTTCCCCAGGAACTATCCTGGCTCCGCCCAAGAAAAGGGAAAAAAGAGAAAAAGGAGAAACTAGAAAAAGAAATGCATCTCTTGACCTCCACTCCCGCTCCCGTCCCGCCGATCCCCTGCCAACGACTTTCCACTCGACATCGCCAAACGAACACGATGACTTCCTTCATCTGCTGCATCTGCCTCCTGATAATGGCTTAATTGGCCCACTGTCTGTATCATCAATCAGCATCGGGCTTGGTGCCGCCTTTTCGTACAGAGCTTTGCTTCCAGCCTCGTCCGGCGTCCTCCCTCGGTCTTTTCCCCGGCTCTCCTCAATTCTGATCGGCTCTTTTTCCTCCTCATCATCTTGGCGCCTTGTCATCCCAATCAATCCACTACAGCTCAATATTATAATCTATAATCTATTCCACATATACACCCCACAGAAATCTTTCTCGCTCGATCCTCCTCGCACCCTTCATGTCACACTCTATACCGAAAGACGGCCATCATGTCGCGAGCGCCCGTCAGACCAACAAGCTCTCAAGCTGCTGATGCCCAGCCTTCCACCAACACTCTCACTACTTCCGAAAGACCGTCCGATGCTTCACAGCCGTCTACTTCCTCGGGCCAGCTGGTCAAGCGGGGACGGAGAAGCAACCCCAAAGTCAAAACCGGCTGCACCAACTGCAAGTAAGTCCTTGTCTGGCATTACCGTCTTATTTCCAAATTCTTTCCATAAACGCCACGATCACTCATCGTATCCCCGCCAATAGAAAACGGAGGATCAAGTGCGATGAAAAACGCCCCGAGTGCAGCCAATGCGTCAGAAGCGGCAAGCCATGTGTGGGCTACCCGCCCCCCAGCCGCCACGCGCGGCCATCCATGGAGATTCGCATTGCCCCAAAGCCTCTGGCGGCGATGCATCCTGCTCCTGCTCCTCCCACAGGCGCTGAGGCTCAGCCCATGGGTATCAGTATGCTTCAGAAACAAATAGTTTTGCCACCTCGTCGTCCTGGGCGCCGTCGCAAGATGATGGAACAATACACATCACTCTCTGCTTCTGCAGCGCATCCGAACTTGCATCGACCTTCCATGGCCTTGCCGCTTCAACCTGCTGAGATTATGTACTTTGAGCTCTTTCGGCTACACACGGCCTCGCAGCTCTCGGGCTACTTCAATTCCAACTTTTGGACCCAGCGGGTTCTGCAGGAGTGTCACAATGAAAGCGCCGTTCGTCACTCCGTCATTGCCCTCGGTGCCTTGTACAAGACTCTAGAATTATCTTTCGAGGCTTCCTATAACGTCGATATGCAGGGGCACACTGACACCATCGTCAATCACTGGCATGTCGCCGTCAAGCAGTACTCTGACGCATGCAACGCCGTCCTATCCGTCACAGGCGACACTATCCACAGCCACCATACGCGTTTGATCGCCATCATTCTCCTGGCTTGCTTTGATTCCTTCATAGGCGATCACAAGCAAGCAATCATTCAGATTCAAACTGGCCTTGGCATCCTGGGGCAGTTGCAGGGACACGGTTCATCAAGCCTGTTAGTAGCGCTGGATACCGCCCCAGACGAACTGGTCACCTTGTTTGGCCGTCTTGCCATTCAGGCAAAGTCATACGACCTTGCTTTCCACTTTCCTCAACCATATATCATCAGGCTGGGTTCCACATCAGAACATCCCGACTCCCCGGGATCCGACAGAAGTTCGTCGTCAATTATCGGCAGTCCGCCCAGAGAAGGCATCTTCGAGACGTTGGCCGAGGCACGACTGGCCTCTGATAAGCTGTGCATGGCGCTGCTCATGTTTGTCGAGCAGCTCCATGCCGCCAAGACGAATCCAAGCTATGTTCTCCCGGCGGCCTGGAGAAAATACGGCATGGGTCTAAAAGACCGTCTGACAGCGTGGTCAGACGCATTCGAAACCATCCTGGCCTCACGCTTCCACCCAAACATGCCATATATTGAAAAAGCAGGCATTGCCGCGCTCAAAATGTTTCAGGTCAATGCAAACGTCATATTCCTAATGCTCTTTTGCGACAACGAAGTACAATTTGATTCCTTTATGCCGCATTTTAAAATGATTGTCGATCTCGGTTGGGAAGTTGTCAGCGCCGACGAGAGCAGGTTCGCCGCCGAGTGCCACGCACAAACGCCCAGCCGACCGCACTACGCCCACGGCACCAAAGGCGCCTTCAAGGCGGGCAAGTACGGCGCGGGCCGCCTCAAGCCCAGCTTCTCGGCCGACCTGGGCATCGTCCCGCCCCTGTTCGTCGTGGCGACCAAGTGCCGCGACCCATGGCTGCGGCGCCAGGCCATCCAGCTGCTCAAGAGCAGCGCGCGCCGCGAGGGCATGTGGGACAGCGAGCTCACGTCCAACATTGCCACCTGGGTCATGCAGCTCGAGGAGCAGGGCGTCCCCGGCGGCGGCGGCGCCGCGGTGCCGCCCGCGTTTGACCCGCGCAACCCCGTGGCGGGGTACGCCGATGCCCACGGCGTCGTGCAGCGCACCATTCCTGAGGACCGGCGCATCATGCTCAAGGCAGCTGACTTTGACCTTCGCTCACGCTATGCCGACATTGTTGTCGGCACGCGGGCCGTGTACAATGGCAGCCAAGACGTACGCCTCAAGAAGACGCGCATCTCTTGGTAGAATTGCATGTACAGTATTATTCACAAGCCCTCATTTATTCGTCTTTATTATTGTTGATTACCGTCTGTCCCGGACTCGGTGATTCTAATTTTCAATGTTTCTGAGCTTTTGCAATTAAGTCCCATGTTGTTCGTCATATGACCGGAGCTGAAAATGACGATACACCACCATTTACTCCTCGTTTGTACAACACCGCAGCCATTTGAGCGTTAATTCAACAAGAACAGACTTGTCATGAGAAGAGCGTGTTCTGACAAATCCATAATGTGAATCTATACAATCATCTCCTAGTAGACTGGCCACGTGAGACTCTTTCACACGTGCCAAATTTTAATAACACGACCCAGCCCCCTTTTGGCTCCAAGTATAAACACCGTGTTGACCAGCAGCGGGCCTTTACAGCGGCGGCAGATCTTCTCTGCATATCGGACATTGCAGCCGAAATTTCATCCAGCTCTCCAGGCACGCCGTGTGGAAAATGTGCCGACACGGCGTCACCATGTACATGCGCCTCGCAAACACGCTCGCCACGCCGCCGCCGTCGTCATCGCCGGCGCGCACGACGGGCACCTCGAGAATCTCCTGACAGATGGAGCAGTCAATGACGTGTCGCGCGGTAGCCTTTTCGCCCGTCGCCGCACTGCTGCTTCTCCGTCGCGCGCTGCCGTCATGCGCCTCCAAGGTCTCATCGACAGCGAGCAGCCCAATCGGGAGCCCGCCGGCCTCGACGTTATCCGCGCGCAGCACGGGGTGGTAGTCCCACGCGTCGGGCAGCCAGCGCCCGGGCACGGCGAAGCGCGGGCCGAGGACGTCCTGCGCGGCGAGCACCACGAGCTGCAGCCAGAGCCAGGCAGCGAGGGCGGCAAACGCGCGGGGGCTGGTGCGCGCGAAGAGAAAGTTGTCTGGGTGCAGCCAAAAGTAGGCAATGGGCGTGATGCGGAGGAGCGACTGGCCAAGAACAAAGGGCCAGGCGAGGGCGCGGCGGCAGTTGCGCACGGCGTTGCGGCGGATCTGGGGCGTCCAGAGCGAGAGGTAGGCAAAGGCGCAGATATTGAGGTAGGTGGCGCGCACGGAGGGGTACCAGGTCGAGGATGAGAGGGTGACGAAGCCAAGAACGAGGCTGATGAGGACGAAGCGCCCGATGATGGCTTGAAAGTTTTGGCGCGGTGAGGTGGTGGTGGAGGGTGCGGCGGCGAGCGTGGCGCGGGAGGGTAGGGCGGCGGCGCCAGAGGTGAAGTCGGCGTCGACGTCGCCGTCAAGAGGCACGATGACGGGTGATTGACGGGGAGGGAGGCCGCCAGGGGCGGTGACGGGACCGGGGAGGAGGGCCGCGGTGGGGAGGGCCGCGGGCGAGGGCGCAGTGTTGGTGGACGGCTCGGAGCGCGGATTGTTCTCTGGGAATTGGACTTCGTAAATCTTTGCCAGAAAGCTGCCGCCAATCGTCATGGACAAGAACGCCGCAAACATGAGCGTCATGGTTGGGAGGAACGTGGCGCCGGCCGATGATACCCACGTCGCCGAGGCGGTAAACGTGATGCCGTCAACCATGACCATGGAGGCGACGGTGCCGAAGCTAACGCGGCCCATAGTCGATGGCGTAAACGTCTCCTTCATTTGGTTTTTGAGGAGAAAGACCTGGCCAAAGACGACGCACGCAAAGATGAGCAGCCACGTCTTGATGCGGTGCGTCTGCATCTCTGCCTTGACGCCCGCGAGGTGGTTGGCCTCGCCGGGCGGAAACGCGGGCGGTCCCTTGGACTCGAGGAAGAAGCCGCAGTCGGGCGAGTAGACAACAGCAGACATGCGCAGCGGAGGCACGGTGCCGACGGGCGCGCCGCGCGGCGTCGCGAGCTCGTCCTCGACGGCGGCAATGAGCCGCGCCATTTCCAGCGTATCCTTGGCGGCGGCGCCACCGCGCAGACGATTACGGTCCGGCGGATGCACCTGCGCGTACAGGATCAGCTCGCACTGCGGCGCGGGGCTGAGGAGAAACTGCGGGCTGCTCTGCGTCTCGGCGCTCCACGGCACCGTCTGGTCGCTGTAGACGTTGCGCTCCTTGGCGTCGAGCACTTTGCCGAGACGCTGGGTGAGGAGCGCCTTGCTGGACTGGAAGTAGTCAGGGCCGGGCGTCAGGTGCGGGAGGCCAAAGATGCCCTCGTACTTTTCGCTCGTCGTCGTCATGAGCACGACGCCCTGCCGCGGCCAGTGCACGCCCCAGAGGCGCATGTCCCACGTCGACTGCGAGCCCATCGTGTCCTCCAGCGACAGCGTGCCCTTGACGTGGCGGATCGATCCGCCGGCCAGTGGCGCCTGGTCGCGCGGCAACTGCTCAAAGGCCGTCGTCGTCTTGTTGCTCTCGAGGTGCAGGTGCATGAGGCCCGACGGGCCTGTCAGGTTGCGGCCCCAGCTGATGTGGTCGCCGATCCAGTCCATGTCGGGCACGCTGTTGCTGAGGTTGTAGCTATCGTAGCTGCGCGGCACGCTGCCTGGGCTGTACACCCAGTCGCCTTCCAAGCTGCCCGACGCCGTCGTCCACACCGGCTCGCCCTCGGCCGTGTCCCACAGCGGCGGCTTGTCCGGCGCAGAGACCACCGCGTGCCGGCTCAGTTGCACGCTCTTCTCCCTGAACCTGTCAAGGTCCTCCCAGGCGAATCCGTCAATCTCGCGGAAGCCAGTCATGTTGAGAAAGGCGGGTGCGTCCTGCGCGGTCGGCGCAAAGTCTCCCCAGTTCGTGCCGTTGAGGACCGCGAGAGCGTCGCGGTAGCGGGCCAGTCGGCGCGCGGCAATCACGGAGAGCAGAGGCCCCGTCTGCCCTACAATATCGCCCATGGGCATGAGAAGCCATATCATGAGGATGATAACAGCGAAGCTCACGCCGGTCTGCTGCCTGGGCGGCATCGTGGCGGCGTCGTCGGCTTCGCACGCGAGGGGTCGGCTATGCGGTAGTTTCTTCGGGCTATTGCAGCGTCACCAATCTATCGTATTCTCATCTTTGGTAGCATTTCGATTGCCGAATTTTGGCTCCTGTTACAGTCGCAGAGCCTGCAGAGCTATCGATCAGAAAGAAAGATGGGATGTGTAGTTGAAAGACGAAAGGCGGATGAAGTGCCAGGAGATGCTAGTAGCTAATAGTAAAGGCGCCTGGGGCCGATGCAGCTACAGTGGAGTAGCCCTTGTTGGGTCGCCCACCTGTAGGCTGTGATGCATCGCATCGTGCGTCAATGCATCCAACCGTCCACCATTCAAGATATCGCTGAGCAGGAGACCAACGGCCTGAATAATCAATCAAGAAGTGACTCTTCGAGAACCGATACAGATATGTCTTCAGATGGCCGCGATTCCAACACGCCAGTGCAAAACAACGTGAGACAACCCTGTTGAAACGCCTGGCGCAAACGTGGCACGCGCCTCAGCTCCAGCAAGCCGGGAACGGCGTTCTTCTATACATGGTTGTTTCTGGTGACTTCAGGATCGCTGACTGACTCGATGGTCTCGATAGTCTGGCGATGACGCGCGCACAGAATTTAATGCTGCAGTAGAGGAGCTCCTCAACACCATCCAGAACAAGTTTGCCGGTGTATCTTCAGAGATATTTGCCAAGCGTGAGTTTCCAGAACACACTCTGCACGTCTTGTCTGGCTTACGAACATTATGCAGTGGATGACATGTCGTCAAGGTTGGACAGGTTGGAAGCAGAACTACGCGAGAACAATTCCAAAGAAAATACCCCCACCAAATCATAGACATTGGCACTTCTTGCGGATTATCACATAACGACAGTGTACATTTAGGCTTACTATCATCAAACGGCAATAGAATTTCACTTTTCAATCATTCATATCTAAGCGACTTTTGTAGCACAGCCACTATCATGACGTAGATTTAAAGGCCACTGCTCTACAGCTCATCTTTGGCCTCCTCGACCTTTTCGACGACATCCTCGACAAACTTCTTGAGGATGTTGGCCTTGGTCTTGATCTCGTCGCGCTTCGAGGGGGCGAGTCCGCCCTTGGTAAGGATGCTGTCGAGTCTGGCCGACTCCTTCTTGACCCAGCCCTCGTTCTGGCTGAGCTTGTCAAAGACGCGGACATAGTACTCGGCGTACTTGAGCTCGGCAGCCTCCTTGAGCTTTCCGGCCTCCTTCTTCACCTCGGCGGCGACTTCGGCAATCGTGGCGCCACCAGTCAGCTTCTTGACCAGGACGTCGAGGGCGGCGATGGTGCCGGCGATGCCGTCAAGTTCACCGCCGGGAAGACGGTGGGTGCCAGCCTTTTCGTTGAGAAACTCGACAATGGCGGCCTCGGTGCGGGCCTTGTCGTAGTCGACGCCCTTCTTGTCGCCAGCGGCAAAGAACTTGATGGTGGGGTAGGACTTGACGCCATACTCGGCGGTCACGGCCTTGCTGTTGGGGGCCTCGGCATCGACCTTGGCAATGACCACATTCTTTTCGTTGGCGAAAGCGGTAGCGACGAGCTCCCAGACTGGGGCGAGCTTCTTGCAGTCTAGCAGCTCCAGTTAGCAATACGGTCTTGGTATCATGTTTACAAAGCTACTTACGCCCGCACCACGGGGCAGTAAAAGCAACAAGAACGTTCTTGTCACTACCAACTGTCTCCTTGAACGTGGTGTCGTGGAGCTCAACAACCTCGGAGGGGAGCTCAAGCTTCTTCTTGGCACTGACGCCAGTCTTCTTGGTGATGAATTCAGTGAGGCTCTCGAGATCGCGGCCAGAGCTGTACTCCTCGGGCTTGTCACTCTTGCCGTCAAAAAACTTGAGCGTGGGGAAGCCCTGGACCTCGAAGCGCTTGCCGAGTTCGCGCTCAGCATCAGCGTCGACCTTTGCGATCTGCACTTTGTCCTTGGCGTGCTCGAAGACGCCAGCGAGTTCCTCGTAGATGGGAGCGAGAGTCTTGCAGTGGCCGCACCAGGGAGCAAAGAACTCAACTAGTGTGGGTTTGCCGGACTTGAGGACCACATCGTCAAAGTTCTTAGGGATAAGGTCGATGACGGCGGACTTGGCTGCGGCGGTGGCGGCCAGGGCTCCGAGGAGGACAGTCTTGAGTAAGACCATTGTGGATTGGTTTGTCTAGCGGGTAAAAAAAAACAGATGTCAGTATGGCGAAATAATGGAAAGTTGCCAATTTTGACCGAGTAATCAAATTGAAGTGGCTAATTGATCGTGCGACAAAGGGCCTTCTTACAGATCGGCTATACACGTATGGCGTATCGAAGTTGGCCCCTGTTACCTAGACAATCCAGAGCTCTACCTAGGTAATCCAAACAGTGACGCTGCGTCCCCACCAAGGGGCGGCTCAAGGCCAAGCTCGATCAACACGTGATGATAGACTGCCCGTCAGCGTTGGCGCGCACGTGACTTCCCTGCAGCGGACCCAGAGGAGTGGGCTGGGGTTGGGAACCCTCCAATCGGTTGCCCGAATGGGGCGAGGGAAATTCACACAAAATTTACGCCCACCTTAATCTTCGCGAAATCCCCTTCCAAACCAGCAATCCAGTCTCCGCCAACACAATCGCAATCATGTCTCACGAGAACGTCTGGAACTCGCGCCCGCGCACCTACGGCAAGGGCTCTCGCAGCTGGTACGAATTTATCCCGATCTTCGCGATTTCTGCGCCGTCAGGCACGGCGGTTTTCTCTCGGGAAGAAGGAAGCCTGCTCGACGGCCAGGCTCGATGCTCGAAATGCGAAGAAAGCTCGAAATGCTAACAATATCGTCTTCTTGTAGCCGCGTCTGCAAGCACACCGCCGGTCTCATCCGCAAGTACGACCTCAACCTTTGCCGTCAGTGCTTCCGTGAGAAGGCCAAGGACATTGGCTTCGCCAAGGTACGCGATATCGAACTTGTGCACCCCGACGATTCAATCAATCTTTCCTCTCATCGATCAAAATGGTCACTATTTTGGAAAAGACATCCGACACCAGATCACGACACAGTGCGCATAATTCAGGGACGAATGCTGACATGTTTTCTTCCTTTCACAGTACCGCTAAACGCACCTTTTCCCTTTAATAAACAAAAAAAAAGTCCAAGCCGAATCTATTTTCGATAAACCCTCATGGGGAGAGATTAGGAGAGCGAGGAATAGCCATGGGGGTGGGGGTCTGGGATGATGCATTTGAGTGATGGCGTCGCAGAGATGGAAAAATGAGCACTCGAAGGGCTGCCCGCTTGGAACCGGAGTTATAATGGCTTGCTTTGGTTTTGAGGAATATCGTGCGTCTGACGATTATCCTCGAAGGATAGACGAATACCATTACGATGGAAATTACACCCACGCAATAGCTCCGTGTTAACATGTGTGATTGAGAGGACTGGCCACCGGGTATCTTGAGACGTCTCACGTACGGCAGAGGCTCGACAAGTGCCACCGCCTTACGGTCACAGTTCATTGAGGACGTCGTTTAAATCGTCGTTTCACTTCCGAGGACGTGACACTGTCGCAACGCCATGGTCGATAGCTACTGTACTCGATTCCATGATGGCGCATTTTGCATTGTTTGATTCAATAGTTTTCTAGAGTACATTGAGTTTTACATTTGTCTATCGCCTCCTCCTTCTAGCCCGTCTAAAGTACAGATTCAAGACAGTAGAGAAGAACAAGAGTGGAGATCCTCAAGGAAACATCCTCGAGAATATACAAGAGCATCCATGCTCGTCAAATAACTTTTGCAGCTCTGACAGCTCCGGAATAAATTCTAGCCTTTGCGTGTGGTTGTTTTTTATACACCGTCCAGTGAAATACTATCGTCGTAACTCACTCCCCGTACGGATTTCATTTACTTCATAATGCGGGTAATCAGACCAGTGGCAACGGTTCTGCCACCCTCACGGACGTTGAAGCGCTGACCAATCTCGATGGCGTTGGGGTTAGTGAGGGTAAGAACCATCTCGACGTTGTCACCGGGCATGACCATCTTGGTGGAAGCATCTTCGGTACCTTCAGGGAAGGACAGATCGACGGAGTCGTCGGCAGTGCGAAGGTAGATCTGGGGGCGGTAGTGCTCGTGGAAGCCGGTGTGGCGACCACCCTCCTCCTTGCTGAGGACGTAGAGGGAAGCCAGGAACTGGCTGTGCGAGGTGACAGAGCCAGGCTTGCAGACTACCATGCCACGGCGAATGTCCTCACGACGGATACCACGAACAAGCAGACCAGAGTTGTCACCAGCCTCAGATCGGTCGCAGGATTTCTTGAAGGTCTCAATGTCGGTGACCTTTGTCTTGATGGGCTCACTGCCCTTGCCGACAATCTCAATATCCTCATCGCGCTTGAGAACACCACGCTCAACACGACCGGAAACGACGGTACCACGGCCAGGGATGGAGAAGACATCCTCAACGGACATGAGGAAGGGCTTGTCCATTTGGCGCTCAGGGGTAGGGATCCACTCGTCGACGGCCTTGAGAAGCTCATCGATCTTCTGCTGGCCAATCTCAGGGCGCTGGTTGTTCATGGCCATGAGAGCAGAGCCCATGATGACGGGTGTATCGTCGCCCTCAAAGCCGTAGGTGGAGAGCAGCTCCCGCATCTCCATTTCGACAAGCTCCAGCATTTCAGGGTCGTCAATGGCGTCGACCTTGTTGACGAAGACGACGATTCTCTGGACACCGACCTGACGAGCGAGCAACAGATGCTCACGGGTCTGGGGCATCTGGCCGTCGGAGGCAGCGACGACAATGATGGCACCGTCCATGTTGGCGGCACCAGTAATCATGTTCTTGATGTAATCGGCGTGACCGGGGCAGTCGACGTGGGAGTAGTGGCGGTTGTCGGTCGAGTACTCGATGTGAGCAGTGGAAATGGTAATACCACGCTTGCGCTCCTCGGGGGCCTTGTCGATGGCACCATACTCGAGGAAGTTGGCGAGGCCCTTTTCGGCCTGTCGCTTGGTGATGGCGGCGGAGAGGGTGGTCTTGCCGTGATCGACGTGGCCAATGGTACCTGGGCGGGACAAGTTAGCATGAAAGATGATATGGCTAGATAATGGAGTGCTCACCAATGTTGACATGGGGCTTGCTACGGTCGTGGGTAGCATATGTGCGGTAGGCGTTGAGGATGCTGGCGGCATTCTGTGTCTTGATGGAGCGAAGGGGGTTCGCGGAGAGACCCTGTCGCGCCGTGCGCATAAACGGCGCAATAGACCGGAAAGCGACAGACATTGTGAGAATTGTGGGTATTATGAAGAGATACTAAAAGGTACAGAATAGAAACAATGCGACGGCGAGGAAGGAAAGCAGGCGAGAAACTGGTGGAAAGCTCTCCCGTGGAAAGTTGCGCTCTGAAATTTTTATGAGCTCCAGCGTCGTGCATTTAGCAATTGGCAATTGGCCAGGGGCCAGTGGCAGCGGTACCTAGTGCAGCCCACTTTGCTTGAATGCCAGTCACGTGGAGCGCCAAAACCGACACTCATCTGCAGGTCGCATCAGCTTTTGACGAGAAGGTTACTTGCATTGCATTTTGCAGATTTATTATTCTTTGCAGTTTCGATCTCATTTTCAGTATCTTGGGTGGACTGCAGCCGCCGTGAAGCATCTGTTGCTCGCGAAACCCGCCAGCAAGCACAATCGAGGAAGGGCTCCTCGGCGCACCCGGAATTGGTCAAAATCTCGCTCAAATACCTCATAAAACTTTTCAGAAACTTGCCCGAAGCAGCTCTCCAATCACTTCCATGGATCCCCTTATGGACGACCAAAATGCCGATGTGCCTAGCCTCAATTTGCTCGGTCAAGCCACAGCCCGGCTATTTGAATATGGCAACAACGCCAGCAA
The DNA here is from genome assembly GCA_037289395.1 of Beauveria scarabaeidicola. Taxonomy (NCBI): domain Eukaryota; kingdom Fungi; phylum Ascomycota; class Sordariomycetes; order Hypocreales; family Cordycipitaceae; genus Beauveria; species Beauveria scarabaeidicola. Next base: position 23,225 of record JAEIJG010000020.1, on the reverse strand, counting down.
CAACCTGCAGGACACCTTTTCTAAGATGACAATTCACGGGTGGCTCCGTCTCACCGTCATTGTCGGGGGCTACCTTTTGCTACGCCCATACATTATGAAACTGTCTGTCAAGACTGCGGTGTCGAAGATGGAAGAGGAGGAGGAGAGAGAAAGAGCCAAAGCCGCTGCCATGACACCCAATGAGCTGAGGGGCGCCAAGCAACAGCTGGAAGAGCATCTGGAGGATGAAAGCGGCGACGGCACTGGGGCGGACTGGGGTCAAAGGGCCAGAGTGCGCCAGCGAACCATGCTGAAGGAGATGCTGGAGGCGGAGGAGCAGAGACGGATGGAAGAGCAGGAAGACGACGAGGACATTGCTGAGTACCTGGAGGACTAGCTGCCGCGCTTTGATGGCTTGCGGATTATTTGTATCGCACCACAACTGTACTATTATTACCAACGAGGGACTTGTTTAGTGCGTTAAGTTGGGCTGGTCATGGAAATTGCGTGTCCTGGCGAGGCAGTATTTGTACTATAGCCTTTGACTTTGTCAACTTTCAATATTTACATTTACATGGCGTGTCATTTTTTCATGTCCCGTGTTTATTCCTCGGCATTTGATCTGTTGACTGTCGTATCCGTAGTCTCACTCGATAGAGGCAAATATGTTCTCTTATCGGATCTTTGCGGGCACCCTACGACCCGCACAGCCCGAGCAACCACATTTCTTGACCCTGCTGAAATGGAAAATTTCAGTGTCACCACGATTTAGGTAATATTGCCCCTCGCCCAAGAGTTATCAGTCGCCAGGCAGTTTTGGAATGCAGAGGAAACAAAGAAGTGACGCCAAGCTTCTAGGCGTTGTGGCAGTGGCGGGGCCGCTGAGGGGCCGCTGTCGGGCGCTAGACCCAGGAGAACTGCCAGCATCGTTACAGTGCAGCTTCACTGCAGCTACAGTGCATTGGTAGGATCAAAGTTTATATATCTGCGAGCATTGGGTTCGATAGAATTACAATTTAGAGTTAGCCTTGATGTACGAGACTAGGTAGTATAGACATTAACCCTTGCCGGAAAAACCACTCACAGTGGTTGAGTGGCAGGAACTAGCCCGCCGGCTGCTCCCTCGCTGTCGATGTCATGCTTCGCCGCTCCGCCCACTGCGCCTCAGCGTTTCCCACTTGCATGCATATTCTCGAGGCTTGTGACTGCTTTGCACTTGCTGAATTCTTTTTCGCCCCTTTACTTCTTCTTCTCAATCTTCTCATCTTCTTCTTCTTCCTTGCATACCTGAGCGTTGTGCGCCTGCGTTTCTTGTTGCGTCGTTGCATTTTCTTGCATTGCGTCACTACAAACCCCGGCAAGTCAGTCACCACAAGTCAATACCGCAAGTCATCACTGGTCGTAACAGCCTGCAGCCAGGCAACAACAGCAGATTGAAAATCACCGTCATCAACCTTGATCCAACCGCAAGACAGCTCTTGCAGTACTAGGGCATCAGGCTGCCGGTGTCATGCATTGAATACCCCACGTCAAGCAATCTCTCGATATGGGTGATTCCGTCAATATTCAAAACTTGCTCCAAGCGGGGTACTTTAGAACTTCACAAAGAAGAACTAAATCCCCCGACCACGACCAGTTGGACCGCGACAGAGACCCTCGCCGCGTACAACGGCCACGCGACGACTACGACTATGAGTCTCGATCCAACCGACCGCCAGAAAGCCCCTCGCCTATCCGTCTACCGCCACCGCCCTCGCATGCCCGTGCCGCGTCTCGAGGCAGATCTGCGCCTCCTCGCCCGACCGTTGACGACGAGGATAGCATTTTTGAAAAGGAACATGGCTACATAAAGACTATTATTCCGGAAGAGGAGCCTTCTTCCAGGGGCGATGCCGACCAAGCCCATGTCATTGAGGAGGTTCACGAGTTCAATCCCGAAAGGCGATTCGTTATCCTCGACGATGAACCCGCCACTTGTACAAACGGTGACAGGACAGACTTTGTACGAGATAAATCCGAGCTCAGTCCTGAATCGACTGAAAGCTCGAAACCAGCAGATCGCTCGCACAGTTCAAATAGCAACCATCCGCGCGCCCGAGGTGATGGCTTGTCGCCGCCACCGCCGCCCCCGACAGACCGAAGGCGGAGCCGACAGGATTTGCCCGTGCTAGACACAGAGTTCAGTGACCATCGATACACAGAACATCATCGGAGCAGGTCCGCTGTGAATGGTCCACGTCCGGACTACTTCAATCCTTCGCGATCATCTCGACCTTATGGAGACCAGCTTCTATCTCCAGATATCCCGAAACGGAGTTCCCGCGGTAGAGAAGAAAGCAACTACGGCCGAGATAGGCCTCGTGAGAAACAGTACTCCAGAATCACCCCAGAAAATCCCACCAGACGGTCAGATACTGCCTCAGAGTATCGAGCACCAAGGCGAACCACTTCAACCGACAGGGGCAGCGATCGCCGAAATCGAGAATACTATTCGACTTCTTCTCGAGAGGACACAAGTTCCAGAGCAGCTCCACCCTCTTCGAGGGAATACAACACAAGGTCATCAGCACGCTCATCTCGCGAGCCTAGCCGCTCCAAAGATGAGTATCCAAAGACCTCTCAGCCTTCAGCTGCGTCGCGAATGCCCCTCGTTGTGCAGGAAGAGAGCCCATTGAGTATCTCCAGAGTACCAGACCCCGAACGAATTACTATGCCAAATTCTTCAGCGAGGTCAAACACCATACCTCGGGACAACGCGCCACCGCGGACAAACACGATGCCCGTTTTTCCCACGGAGAAGCCACCAGTGCTTCGACCAGCGGCCACAATCAACTTGGCCAAAGAATCTCGGGACTTGGTACAATCTCCTCTGCCATACCCTGAGGAAGACATGTTTGATGTTGATCCTCTGTATGTGCCTCGCGATGCAAATCGCGCCACGAATGGTCCCGCTCCAACTTTGTACATGCCAACGCTACCGCCCGAACCCATGGATATATCTACTGCAAAACAGAAGAGTACGGAAATATCTCTGCCCGAGTCTTCGGAACCTGAGACCAAAGAGTGGAAACCGCCCAGCTTTGTCCCGGAAAGGGATGGCTTGAAGTCGGAGCGGCCCGTCGGAACTTATCGCAGGTACTCGGAAAACAAGAACGAATCAGCATCAGATCGTCTTCCCAACTGTCCTCGAACGGAACCAGTAGTTGGGAAAGTCGACTGGCTCACGCTCCCAAGGACTGATTTCAACATTTGCCCCGACTGCTATGGTCAAGTGTTTTCCGATACGGACTATCGAACTCATTTTCAACCTGTCTTACGCCCGACTATGGATGCAATCGCTTGTGATTTTGGATCATCGCCATGGTATCGAATTGCATGGCTTCTCATCCTGAAACACAAGGATACGGATTTACACCTCTTTCACGACATTGCCGCCATCTCGGCGGCGTCGCGCGGCTGTCCTGGAGATCGCAAGACTACGAGGGGTTGGTACACAATCAGAGACCCCTACACAAAGCGTCCAGTCCCAGAATTTACCGTTTGCTACCAGTGCGCCAGGACGGTTGAAGCTCTCTTGCCTAGTCTGAGGGGCGTTTTTGTACCTCTGGAATCCAAGTCAAGCCCTGTCCGCAGTAATTGTGCACTGCACTTTGCACCGGATCGGACAGACTTTATTTTGTACTTTGACTCGTTTGAGACGACGGCCGATAAAGCAGAGGATTCGAAAAGGGGTCCTGATTTGGGCTATCTGGCGCAGAAGCTGGAACGCCTCTCTGTCCACAACGCCTGCCGAGAAGACAAACCCGTCACGGACGGATACTGGCACTTTATGCAGTTCTTACCCCAGTTTACCGTCTGCGCAGACTGCTTCGAATACGTTGTGCGGCCACGGCTTCCAGACGAAAACGTCGTCGCGCGCAACTTTTATATCAAGCCGCGAAAGATTCCATTGGCGACCTGCCAGCTGTACTCGCCGCGCATGCGCGATGTCTTTAAGCGAGCTTGTCGTCGAGACGATCCCAAGTATCTAGAAAGCAAGGTTAGAGAGAGGCTGGACATTGAGTCGAGTATCAAGAGCAAGCTTGCAAAGCTGGACAGAGACGGGCAGAGGGACGCACGGACGGAAAAGCAGATTGATGCCTTGGTTGAGGAGTGGAAAGCATGGGAATGAGAGAGCCAATTGTATAAGGACGAGGCATTATGAGCATGGTATTATGAATGATGTGTATGGGACGTTATTTTTGCACATTTATGTGTCACGATGGAAACTGTGATGCTAATCTGAGATGAGGCCCCGTTTACTATTCCTGAAATATTTTATCACTTTTAAAAACTTGACTCGCACGTTTCATCTCATCACTCATTGTTCCCCAACCACTTTCCAAGTGCGGACGATTCAAGTTGGTCGCTGAGTCCTCTCCGCCAACCGCATGAAGTCTGCACCTGGTGCAAACTACCAGCAACTACCCAAAGTTGCATCACACGTTTGGTCGCATTACCCGCAGCAGCAAGCAGAGTGTTGGAGAGATTCTGGAGGGTTGAAATGTTTGCTGGTACAGAATGGTTTACAGTTTATATATATATGTCACTGCGTGTGGAATTTATGAGCTCGTAATGTCTTGCTGCTCTTTCAAGGGTGATGTCATGGAAGTTGGCCGAAAGCAGCAGCCAACATCCCATCTCTACACAATCTAGGACAGTACATTATTTCTTTACAAAAGCACCGTTCATTTCTTTTTTAAGCTTTTCATCTACCGTTTCCCGTCATCGGTTTTCGCGAGGGCGGTTGCTGCTAGCGCGAGCCGATTATGAATGGTCATGAACATGACCATACTGACGTCACGTTGAGATGTACATCTATCGTCTCGTAATTCCAAAACCGATCCATCTCGATAAATGTATCCCTTTGAATTGCTTTAAAACTCCCCGCGAGGTATTCTGCCCACTAACGAGGCGCTCAGTTCTAGGTACTTCAACATGTACCATAATTCCCTGTTTTCGCCGTGTTGGTGGGACGCAGATGGTTACATTGCATTACTGGCAATGTGCAATCTACACTAAAAACAAAGTAACTCGCGTAATTCGTGTCACTAATGGCTACCATTGTTACGAGTTGACCGCATTGGAGCCCTTGAAGCAACTAAAGCGGATCAGATAATCCCACATCGGGAGCAAATCGAGTCCTGTGAGACGCATAAGCCCCAACAGGCCGAAAGTACAATGACCCGATTCGGCAGGCAGTCTTTCGTTTCGCAAGCAACGGCCCTCCTGGTTATCAAAGTAACATCATACTCCCTCCTTTCGTCTTTTTCTTCTTCTTCTCGAAACCACGTCCCCATCTTGAAAGAAAGCTTTCCCGTGTCATTCATCTCCGGGTAATGGAGATTGCCATGCTGGCATCGTGCTCGACGGCGTTGCCACGACCACACCGAATCGTGACAGAACATGCCGTGTGTGCTTTTTTTCATAGCTTGTAATTACATCTTCTTTTTTTCCAACTATTCCTTTCGTCTTGGAAAAATCTCTTTGTAAAAAACGATATTCACGGTCGACTTGCAAAGTCGATTGCCGACATCGATGACGAACAAGCGCGCGCGCCGCGGACCAAACACGCAAGTCCAACGCAGAAACGTGCGTAAAAAGAAAGCGCCCCTAGCTTTTCTGGCATGCGCAAACGAACAATAAACTTTCTTTCTGGCTTGCTTCGTTGAGCCAGGATGCATGTATTGTATTTGTATAGCCAAGTCATCAAAAAGAGTGTGCCATGGAAATCACTCTGTAAGTAGATTCAAGAAGATATTGAAATGTCAACTATGCTTTATATTACATGGCCATATACATGGAAAGCAGCAAGGAGCTCCCTTGCTGCAGCCCGTTTCACCATACATCTACACTTTTTGCTATTTACCGCGCACCCCGCAAGGCCTCGACCTCGCGCCGCAGCGCATCCAAGTCGGCCAGGATATCCGCTCCCTTGCTGGAATCTACGGACGGTCCTTCCGGCCTCTCGGCACTCGATTTGCGCGTGGGGCTGCTGCTGCCTCGGTGCCGTGGCGGCGGTGGCGGTGGCGGCGCCGCCGCGTTGTCCCGCCTGTCGATGGAGGAGGCGCCGCCGCCACTACCACCAGGCAGCCGTCGCCCAGAGGACGGGTTCCTGGCCGGTGGCCGCGGCGGCGCCGGCGACCGGCCTGATATGGGCGACGTTTCCGCCGCGTTGCGCTGCGGGATCGATGACGACGAGGCAGTGGCCGAGCCGCTCTGCTTGGGGGTGGCGTGCGGCCGCCGGGGCGGTGGCGGCGCGGGGATGTGGCCGCGGGCCTTGTCGCCGTCTTGTCGGTGCGTCGAGTCTATGGATGAGCGAGGCTCGTGATCGTCCTCGCCGGGCTTTGAAGATGAGATGGGTGGTGGGAGCGTAGACTTTGAATCGCTACGCGCGTGACCACGGCGTGGGGGCGGCACTGGTGCTGACTTCTTGGTGCTGCTGGGCGCTGCAGCCTCGTTCGCGTATGAGTCAATCGATGAGTTTTCATCCAAGGTAGATTCTGACTCATTGCCACGTGGTATATGTGAATGTGGTGCGATTTTAGTCTCCGACGGCACGTAGTGGTGCTCGGATTCTTTGGGCTGCTCGCTCTTGATGGTCTTGCCGTGGCGAGAGCTTGGTGGCGGTGGAGGTGCAAGCTTCTTATCCTTGCTGGATTCCAAAGGTGAAACGACGCGTTGGCCTTGCTGCGAGTGGCCCCTGACGCCGTGAATCTCGCTGTGCTCCTGGGCACCTTGAGGAGAAGCCACGATTTTGTTTGCTTCCGCGTTTAGACACGCGAGACCTTGGTCGTCAGCTGGTACCTGACGGTCTTGCACTCCAGAATTCCCCGTCAGGAGGAGCCTCCTAAAGGCATCCACATTGAGAGCTGGCGTGCCAGCGTTGGCGGCCTTGAGGACCTCACCCTCTTCCCTTTGCTGCAGGTCCAGCTCTTCCTTGTTCGATGCATCTTCTCTATCTTGCAGCGTGCGGCTAAAAGGGTTACCGGGCGGTCCTCCTGGCGCCCGGGGAGCAGTCGCGAAAGCACCAGCAGCGACCCCGGGATATGGGGGCGTTGCCGTGCCATCTCGGTCACTTTCGTCCGTCGCTGAGCCGGCAAAGGGGTCGTAGTCGACCGGGGGCGGCACCAGGCCTGCCCCAGTCCGGTACATGGGTTCGACCGCTGGCCATTCTGGGGAGTCGGGCGACAGCGGAGGTGGCGTCAGCACCCTGACCTTTTTCACTGGCTTCTGTTTGCGGTCGTGCTGCGGTTTGGGCTCGGGCTCGGGCTCGTCGTCTGCGTCGCTGGGTTCTGGCTCGCGAAACGATGTGCGCGGGGGCGCGGCATGTGTCTGTGTCGCGTCTATTGGTTCAAGAGGAGGGAGAGTCGAGTCGGCAGCTTTTGCCTGTAGAACTGATCTTCGAAACGGGTTCGATGACGCCATGATGCGTTCTGCCTTGAGGCTGCAGTCTCTCCTTGTCTGGCTTGTGTTGTTCGTCTAGGTCATCGGCTGGGCCCAGTGTCTTTTCGCATACGAGCCAAAGCTCGTGGTGTGATGATGGGTGTGGTGCAGCTCTCCCTTGGAGCCTCGAGAAGGATGCTGTTGTAGTAAATGTCGCAGGGCTTGATTTTTGAAGTGCGATCGATGCAGACGGTCTCGGGGCGAAAGATGGCTCAGGCAGTGCGGGCAGGAAGCTTCATGCCATCTTCAAAGGGAGATGTGGTGGCACGCAGGCTGGTGTTTGTGCAGGATGTACCCTCCGCCCGAGTTCGACGCGATGATGCGGCGACAATTCCTTTAGCTAGGCAAGCTGGCAATAGCAAAATGCAGTGACGTAGGCGGAGTTTTGAATGAAGGATTTCCAACAAGATAACAGGTGACCAGCGAGGCGTCAATACGATATTTGGCGCCGGAAGAAGCGGTTATGTCATTTAGCTTGCGTACTTGCTTCCCCTCCTTCAGCTCGTTCATCGGGTCTAAGCCTCTGAGGCTCGGAGGAGGTACTTTGGTACGTACATCGCCCAGGGCTCTCTACCAGGTGGGGCCGCGTGTGGTTCGTGAGTAGTAGAAGGGTACCTATCTTTCTGTGGAGGATGCATGTTGAGGTAGGTAGACTACTAGCTACCGCATACAAGCACGAGTTCACCCACCCAAACCACCCTATAGTAAAATGATCATGATAGGTTTGTGCACCATGACAGGCTTGACAGAGATGAAATTTGTGCAAAGACTACGTTGCGATAGACTTTGATCACGTTGGAACCATAAAAATGGCTACTTGAGGTGTTGGAGCATATCTTTGCCAGTTTCACTTATACAGACTGTTGTGGTGATGGCGTCACACACGAACTGTTACCTAAATCCACACGGTGTTCTACCTAATCTACGTGTATGAACAGAAAGTAGTGTACCAATGCCAAAGAAAAAAAAAAAAAATAATCGACAGCAGAAAACGACAAGCGCCTACATGTTCCCCATTCATCTTTCAAAACTAGTACACAAGGTCACGTCGCAAAGGCAAGCGCATCACGGATGCTTCACGTGCCACCACGGCCTCGCGGACAACTAGGCCAACATTGGAAACGAACAGGCGCGGAATGAGCAAAAGACAGGCCCTGTCCCGATGCAGACAAGTAAACAAAAACCCCAGGGGTCTGGGCGCGTCAGGGGACCGAGGTGACGCGCATGCCAAGGGTACTCCGGCAATCTTATTAGGGCTTTGGGGGAAAAACAAAACGGAGCGTGACCATTACGGGAGGAGGGTTTGCTGTCTAGTCACAAAAAACCAAGCAAAGGCCACATGGTAGTCAGAACAGTCGTATCCATAAAAAACCATGTTTTTACAATGCCACTTGCGCGTCGTTCAACTCATTAACTCGAGGAAAAAGAAGCCCGTCTTCCTTCCAAAAATAATACAAGAAATGTAATAAAGGAAAGACTGTGCTGCCCTAGACGCGTACACGCGTCGAGAGCGGTAGCAATAACACGCACAGAAAGTAGAAACCTCATTCCCCTTTTTCCTCCTTGCCCACGCCAATTCCACACACCGACTCCGTTTCCGTTGGATGCACTATCAGAGCCATGGAGCCACAAGGAAAAACAAAAGCCAAAAATATATCCCAGTCGCTGTAAAATCCCTCCCTTCCCGCATAGACCGGCCCGTAGAGTAAAATAAACAGAGATATCACAAGCAAACCAAAAACGCCAATGACCGTTTCGTTACATCTTCAAGAAGAAACACACCGCACGCCGAACAACGCCATCTCATGAGAAATGGCTTATTTGGCGGCAGCAGCCTTCTTGGGAGTGGCCTTTTTAGGGGCAGCCTTCTTGACGGCGGGCTTGGCCGCCTTGGCGACACGGCCAGACTTGGTCTTGGTGAGGACCGTCTCGGGCTTCTCAGCCTTTTATGAGCAGTTAGCCAAGTGACGCGACATGAAGAGACGCAGAGCAATGCGACGTACCTGGGTAGCAGCCTTCTTGGGGGCAGCCTTCTTAGTGGCTGCCTTCTTGGGAGCGGCTGCCTTCTTGGGAGCAGCGGCGGCCTTTTTCGGAGCGGCGGGCTTGGGGGCAGCCTTTTTCGCGGCAGCGGGCTTCGCGGCGGCGGCCTTCTTGGGAGCGGCAGCAGCAGTAGTAGCGGCAGCCTTCTTGGGGGCAGCGGCGGCGGCCTTTTTGGGCTCAACCTTCTTCTTGGCGAGCTTGGTGCCGCCCGAGGGTCCTTTTGGCTGGGCAAAGACGCCCTTTTCGACGCCGGCCTTGAGGGCCTTGTTGAAGAGGGAGTCGAACATGTTGTCCGAGACGTTCAGGGAGTTGTTGGCCTTGACGTACTTCTTGAGGGACTGGCGGCTGGAGCCATTGCGGTCCTTGAGCTGTGCGACTTGTTAGTGGAAAAAAGGGCAATTGGTGGCGAGCGCGACGGTGGGCGCGTGCAAGCCGACCAGGCAGCAAGTGCCAACGGGGATGGGCGGCAGAGCAGGGCAGCAAATTTGCAATTGAGTTGAAAGCACATACCATCACAATGGCATCAGTAATCATGTCCTGTAGCGAGGCTTGTTAGCAAATGTGAAGACAAGAAAAAAGCGAAGAGGAGAGCGACGCGAGTGCGGCGCAGAGCAGGGAAAACAAACCTGGTAGGAAGCGTGAGAGGCCTTGGCCTTGGAAGCAGCAGCAGCAGCTTTGGGAGGCATGTTGGATAGAGTGTGTGAAGAGTGGAATAGTTGATAGAAGAGTGTTGAAGAGTCAAAGAACTGGATTTCGAAAGCGAAACGTGAGTAAAGAGATCGAGAGCAGGAAATGCGTCAGAGCCGGGCGCGTGGGAGGGACGGGGAGATGTTTATATATGAGGCGGGGCGAGAGCCGCAATCAGTAGGTAGGTAGGTAACTAGGTAGGTAGTAGGTGTCACGCGGAACAGTGATTAGGCATAGAAACAGTGTTAATTAAGGAGCAAAAGAAGCTATAGTGCGAGGGGGAACGAGGGACACCCTTATAGGGTAGGTACGTCTTCTACCATATAATATTACCCCTATTATAGGTACTAAATCCTATAGGTCTATCCCGTAACACCCTTCTATTTAATACACCCCCTTAGCTTTAAGCTACTCTAGATTAAGGCATAAAAAACACATTATAAACGTTAAAGATAGTTATTTTTAGTATTTTTAAGCATATAGTAGTAGGTAAAAAAAATAACACCACTATAAGGGTTTAAACCCTTAATTAGTGTAATACTTATAAAAAACTATATATATATATATATTAGAAAGTAAAAAAAAGATATAAGCTATTTAAGGCTAAAATAAAAACTTAATCTTCTTATAAAAAGAAAGAGAAACTAAGTATTATAAAAACTATATAAGCCTACTAGAGTTATAATCTACACTATTAGGTTTTTTATTATTTTAGTATCCCCTAACTAAGGTACTTAAGCTATATATACTAACTTAACTTAATAACTTTATAGTTATATTTAAATATAAACCACTTAGCTACTAGGCGTTAGAAAATAATATACTTATTTTATCTAATAAAGGGTTATTTAGGCTTTAGAGGGATACTATATGTTATACTTAGTTAGCTAGTAATAGCGCTACGCCTAGTTACTAAGGCATAATAAATTTATTAGTAAGGTTAAATTTAAGCTATTCTAGCTAATTAACTTCGTTATTATTAAGTGCTACTAGTAGCGCTAGCTCTAACTACTAAGTAGTGAATTTAACCACCTCTACTAGTATTAGTCTTACCTTAAGGCCTAGTATCTTAATAAATTAATTAAATTTTTACCTACTAAAGGCCTTAGTAAGGCTATCTATAATTATCTTAGTTATAAACTTTTATTATAAGTTAAAAGTACTAGCTCTAGCCTCCTAGTAGACCTAATAGTTATAAATATTAATATAGCGAAGCTTTATTACTAGCTTAACTAGGTCCTCCTTAACTAGCTAAATTATCTAACTATTATTATAAAAGAGCTTAATATTACTATTAAAAAGGAAATTAATATTAGTATATAAGCATTAGAATACTATAATCTCTTTTACTATCTAAGAAAGAGCTAAAAGCTTAACTTCTATTAATAAAGTTATAATTATATTCTACTTAGCTAAGTAATAAAAGATAAGGCCTCTAAAGAGCTATAAAACGTACCTTTAGGTGCTCTTTCTATCTTAAAGATTATTACTAAAAGCGGCGTCTATATAAGCTATAAGCTCTTCCTAGTTACTATTAAAGATAATATAGAGGTCCTAGGATTAATTTAGATACTAAATATAGTTAAGTCCTTAGTTAATATACTCCTAGGAGGGGTTAATAAGGAATTAGAAGAGTTTTAAGGTAATAAGGGTAATATTAGGTTAAATCACTATAGCTAAGTACTTAATTAATCTAATAATTAACTAGTAAAGAGTAATAGCCTCCTTTTTAGCTATACTATTAAAAGTAACTAAAGGCTCTATTAATAGAGAGATCTAGACCTTCTTCCTATTATTATACTTAAATTAGTATATGATTTTCTAGATATAGGACTTCTAAGAAAGCTAGACCTTCTTATTCTTTTAATCCCTAATAATTTCTATTATTAGGAACTAATAAAGACTTCCTAGGGCTTTAATATTATACTTTATTATAATTTCCCTATATAAGTTAAAGAATTCCTTCTTTATTAACTTATAGTATAAAATAACTAAGTTATCTACGAAGAAGAAGATAATAATTCTAGCCTAGGTTATAATATAAGGGTCCTTAGGGTACACCTTAAATCTAAGGGACTTAAAAAAGCCACTTAATTTATTATACTATAGAATTAAAAATCGCTAGAGGTTATATAGGGCTCTAAAGAGCTTCTAGTACTTATACCTCTATAAGAAGCTAGGTAGTAACTAGGTATAAATCTCTTTATTAAGTATAGAGTTTAGAAAGACATTAATAAAGTCATATTAGGCTAATTCTATACTAAAGGCCACTATTAAGGCTATTATTAAGTAAAAGGTATAAGTTATTAGGGTTAAAGCTACCTTTATAAAAAAGGTTATTAGCTACTAGTCTCCTTATATATATATCTAAGCTTTATAGCACTTAAGGTACCCCTAAGAATCAAATTTATAAGCGTACACCTAGTAAAGGTTAAGAAGTCTACCTATATATAGCTAGGTGCGGTTATCCCTAGTTTCTACTACACTTATAGCGTAAATTCTCTAATTTTTAGCCTCTATAGCCTCGTATAGTTATCCCTAAAAGGCATAAGACTATACCTCTCTATAGTTCTAGGGCGCCTCTAGTATTAAGTCTTAGTATAGCTAGCTAATTAGCTACTTAGTGATATTAACTAGTATAGTAAATATTAAATTATTAGCTAAGCTAGCGCTATTACTTTTAAAGTTATCTAGGTCTATAGTTAATTCGCTAAGCGTAAGAGGGGTATACTAGAGTTTATTATCTACTAGTAATAGCGTCTCTAGAGGATTAAGATCCTCTTTAGTAGCTAGAGGTAAAAGTGGTAGTTAATTTAAGATATTAGGGTCATCTAATAGCTATTTTTAAGCTTTATAGGCTTTAGAGCCTAATTCTACATTTTACTAAATAGCCACGTCTAGTAAAGCACCCCCTAAGGTTTTAGCGAGATTAAAGGTACCACTATTAAGTAAGGAGATTACCACGTTTATAATATACTCTAGATTATCTTATACTATAGTCTTAAATATATTAATTTTATAAAATTACTTAGCTAATAAAAGTGTTTATTATACTACCTCTTTATCTAAATAAAAGGATATCTTATTAAAAGTAATATAACTTAAATTAATTATCTTAGTTCCTTTTATAGAAAGAACTTAGATAATATATTATATTAAAAATATAATTTTAATAAAGTAGCTAATATAAGCTCTTTACTTAAGCTTATTAGCTCTCCTAGTTATCTTTTTATATGTTAAGATAAAGGCTTTATATCTAAATGCTTTTAAATAAGCTAAGTTAGGGCGTTAATTAATTATAAGATATTTCTATTTACCTTAATTCTCTCTTAACTAGCTTTAAATTAGCTTAAGTAGCGTTTTCTAGCCTACTTATTACTAAGAACGCCTATTTAGTAGATAAATAGCTATTTAGTAAGTAAAGTTCTAAAATTAAAGAGGGAGACTAGCTTATAGGTATAAGAGGGTTACTAATTCCTTTATTATACTACTAGACTATTCCTAGTGGCCTTTATAGTAAGAATAATTAGGGGAATTAAGCCTAAAGTTAATACCTTTAGCTTAAAGTAATTCTCTTTAGGACCTTAAGAAAGCTACTTTATTATCTATTAAAATAGTATATATATTAATACTATAGTGTCTTTTAGTATTATTAATAAGGGCAAGAAGAGTGTTATAAAAGCCAGTCTTCTTATAAAGTATTATTATTATATAAAAGCCTATATATTAGTATATCACTAGTTATATATATTAATTAGAGTTCTAGGCGTTACTAAATTAGAATAAATTAATTAAGATAGTTATAAAAGGTATTTTTAAAAAGCTCTCTTTATAAAGAACTCTTAAAATAATTTTCTTAGCCTTTAAGGTATTATAAACCTTATAAGGGCTTAGCGAAGGTTAGCCTTTAACTTTAGTACTAACTATATATTTAAGGGTCTAGTTAAACGCCTCTATACCTAGGTGGCCTAAATAATTATACTAAAGGTTAACTAAGCTTACTATTAATAGCTTTAGGGCTCTTAATAACATAAAAGCAGCTTTTAAGACTATTTTTAAAGGGATTAGCGGCTATTAATTAACTTAATTAACCTTAAAGACCTCTATTACCTAGCCCTTCTACCTATAGTAGATAATATCTTCCTTAGTATTCTAGAAGAGGCCCTTCTTCTTTAAGGTATCTTCTAAGATAAGATTCTACACTATATTAAGGTAGTATATTATATTTTTAAGTAAAATATCTTTACTATTATCTAATAGGAGGTAGATATCACTAGTGCTCTTAGCCTTAATAAGCTAATTAAAGATACTATAAATTTACTACTTATTTAGAGTTAGGTTCTTAAACTAGGCCTTATTATTAAAGATATAATCTTAAGCACCTAAATTAAGTATTATAGAGTTATCCCTAGCACTCTTAGAGAGCTAGATAGCTACTATAAGGGAAGAAGGTAGCGCCTCCTTATTTATAGTTTTTTACGCTATAGCAATAGCGTCTTATACGCTCTTTAGCACTATAGTAATAACCTTATTTACCCTCTCCCTAGTAAAATCGCTTTTAAGTAAGGTAGACATATTAGCTAGGCAGGTATTAGGGAGAACTATAAAGCATGACTTCTAGTGGTTGGTAGGATCCCTAATTTAGTGCCTCCTACTATAGAAGCTATAAAATCCTCTCTCTTAAAGTAGATAACCTATACCTTTAGAGGTAGCTAGACTACTAGCCTAGGCCTAGGCCTATTAAGGCTAATTCTCTAGGTAAAAATTAATAGCTATAGCTACCTTAGTAATTAGCTAGTTTAGAATAGACTTAACTAGCTATTCTAGAACCTTATTAACTATAGTTATATTACCTTTTTAAATATTAGCTTAAATAATTTAGGTAAAAAAAGGAAATTAGGTCTTAATAATATTAATAACCTTAGCCATAGTCTACTACTTAATAATATACCTTTAGATTCCCTTAGTTTTATACTTTTAAAGAGAAAGCTTAACCTTATAAGCCTACTTAGTCACTATAGTATTCTTAAACTTTTAGGTAGAAAGAAGGGCTTATATATAGTTAATTTAGTTCTTCTAAGTATCTCTTTCTAATAACTTAATACTTTCTATAAGTTCCTAGTACTATTAGCGTATATCCCTACCTTACTAAACTATATATAGGTAGTCTTTATATAGGGACCTTAAAAAGGTAGTCCTAAATATAAATAAAATAGTAATATAGGTTAAATAGAGAGCTATCTCTCTATTATACTTAGCGAGAATAAATTAAAGTTTAAGGTACTATAGATTAGAAGGCAATTAGGTCGCTAGCTAGCCTAAGGGACTAGATTCTAGTTACACCGCAAGTAGTATAACCTCTAATTATTTCCTAATAGCTATAGAGCTTAGAGAGCTACTCTCTTTATCTTATAGCGCTAGTGTCTTCCTTAAGCGTAGTCTACTACTTATAAGAGTATTAGCCTTAGCAAAGGTAGGCTAAGGCACTATTAGCACTATACCTATAAGTCCTCCCGCTAAAGAATAGTTAATAACTAGTATTTATAATATTACTATACTATTAGGGTTAATAAATTCCTAAATTTAGGCTTATTAGGCTTAGTTTTTAAAGTCCTAATCCTAAATTTCCTAGTTATTAAGACTATTAAGCTTTAAAGTAAATTTAACCTTAGTATAAGCTATAATTAATGATTTTTAGAGGCTTCTAAAGATCTTCTTAATCTTTAGGAGTAAAATAAGGTTTTTTAAATAAAATTTATAAAGATTTTAGGTTTAATTTAAACTAATATACACTTAATTATAATTCTACAGTTATAGTAAAAGCTAGATTATTTAAATAATTAAAATTAAGCTAGTTAATTACTAACTAGGCTTATAACTATTACGTAGAATAGTGATTAGGCATAGAAATAGTATTAATTAAGGAGTAAAAGAAGCTATAGTATAAGGGGGAACGAGGGACACCCTTATAGGGTGGGTACGTCTTCTACCATACAATATTACCCCTATTGTGGGTACCAAATCCCATGGGTCTGTCCCGTGACACCCTTCCATTTAACAGTAGGCAGCTAGCTGGCAGCACTTTTTTTGGGGGAATTTTGGGGCGTGTGCCTGCGTGGGTGCAGCAGCGGCTTCGTGGCACGAGGCCGGCGGCCACCTCGAGGGCATTCATTGAATCTGCCTGGCTTTGGTAGACAATGATGAGAATATCCTTGTCAACATGGAAACCATTTCCAACTTCATTTTCATATTTCCCCTCGTCTTGATTTTCCGTCACATTTCTTGGGTCGCTGTTGTCGCACCGCAAACGAACGCACACACAATCATCAGCCCAGTCAAGCTGCCGCCAACAGCTCCCACCCAGTTCACCCAGCCGGTACAGGTAGGAGGGTAGGTACCTGAAAGCTACCTCGCTTCTCACCACTGACAGCTGCCCCGCTTTGCCAATCTGTATTTTTCATTCGTTGGAGTTGATGCGTTCTCGTCAGAAATGAGCCCGCTTTTTGCTCCTTCTGTTCTGTGCAGAGAGAGCTCACGGATCCACCGCAACGCTAGGCCACGCTGGTGTAGCTTCAGCCACAAAATCGCCTTGTATCTTTTGTGCGTGATGCACACCAAACAGCGACCCCCGAGGCTTTCTCTCGAGCCACCAAGCAGCCACACTCAAATCACATCGTCTCTTCCCCTGCCCCCATTTGCCATCAGCCCCACCAAGGCAATGCCAAAATATTGTTCCCCTGCCTCGTGACCATTTTTTCTGATTGGCCAGCGCCACCCCCGACTGCCTCTTGTCCATCTCGCTTTCAATTTGTACCTCGAAAGTCTCTTGTCCTAGTCTTCGTCTTTTGATCTGCTGAGCCGGTCCCTTGTTCCATCTCGTCCTGGTCGTCCGTGTCGTTCCTCTCTGCCAGTCTCTGGTGAAGCCTCTCGCAGCATGTTGCTACTCGGCCTTCCCCCCTTCTCTTTTTTTTTTCTCTCTGCTTTTTCTACCCTCCTCTGTCTCTCGTCTTCTTTGTGCTCACCCTCCATTACAATTTCCATGAGTCATTTAGTTATTTGCCCCCCTCCTTCTCTTCAGAGTTTCGTGCTAGCTCGCCAGTTGGTATTTGGAAACGTAGGCTGTCCCGAGTGCAACTTTCGACATGTCCGTATGCCCGCTCCGCCCGCCTTGCCGCCAGACACCCAATTCTCTGGCACACTCTCGGGCGCATTGCGAATTGTCGTGTCGCTACTTGTCGCTTCAATTAATGTCACTCGAAATTTTGTGCAGAATTCTTGTCGCTTTCATTTGGGCGCTCATATGCCTGCAGTAGCAGCCAGGACAAGACCCGGATGGCTGATGCGCGTGTGCTGCTCTTTTGCCTCGTCGCTCGTAGCCCGCCCGCGACTCCATCCTGAAGCTATCCGCGAAACTGGCCCTTGATATTGTCTCCGTCAACAGCAGCCCCATTTTCATTCATTTATGCCTTTTTGACAGTTAAATATCAATATAGTAACTCAATGCGTCTTTTGTGCAATTTTTGCATCCGCATCTGTCCTGTCTGCGGATATATGATCCAAGACGTTCACATCGTCGTTTTTACCGCTCGCGTTTGCAAAGTTGAAAACATGCCGCGCGCAGCACAATCAATCGGCACACGTCGCCATACTGCCCAAATCTTCTCAAATGTAATTTAAATTGATCAGAAATCACTCTTTTCTCTTCATAAAGTGTCTAAATATACATATTTCTCACAACTATCACCTGCAGCTCGTCCTTGCTGTCGTCACCGCTTCCGACCGCGACGCCTGATTCAAAACATCACGTTGGCAACTTGACTTATACCGATTTTCTCTTCCGCGCCCTTTCGAAGCTCCAAAGTACTTTATACGGAATATTTGAAGAGCATTTACCCATGATCCGTGTCTTTCTAGCCTTTATTTGCGCGTTTCGAGGCGCCGTGCTCAATACTCGTTTGCCAGTGCGAGGGGCAAATTGCCAAAGTCGACGTGGCGCCGACTTGCCAGGCACCCAAAGACGTTACTCCAGGCGACAGTCGCCACAACGCGAGATATAGAGTCCAAAAATAATTGAAGATATCTCTAGATATACAAATTTCACTTTCTCAATCATCAATTTTCTCCTCTGCTCCGCATCAGTTGCTGGCCGCATCCGGCAATTACGAGGCCGTCTCGTCAGGTCAGCTCAACAATGTCTGTGCCGCAATGCCAAGTCGCGCCACACCTCGCCAAAGACGTGGAACGCTATTGAAATAATCAGAGTTATTATAAAATCTGCTTGAAAGAGTGATCAAATACACAGAAATATACGAAATGCATTTTCAGGTTGGTTACATCTGGCCTCGGTTCGACCACCATCACGTCTTTGACGCCTGATGACTTACACGACGTTGCCGATCAGCTGAAAAGTCACGTGATTCGCGTCAAATCGCAACGGTGCTGCATCTGCCCTTGTCCGCGAAACGTCTTGATACAGTTACTGCCGAGGGTGCATGCTTACATTGATTGCCACAAGCCTCTCATGCAAAAAAAATCACTGACTTGGTTTCGCCAAGCAAGGTTGGTCTTATAGGTCACAGATGTCTTGTTTACCGAACCTGCCTGGTCGAGGAACAGTTAGCGTTTCTCGTTGCTGGATTACTTTGCTGTAATGCCCGCTTATAATCGACAGGATAATTATGCCAGAATGGCTCGCTTCGGGTTGTTACCGCCAAATCCATCCCTGCACCTCTGTTCTGCACAATTCGATTTATGACATGCCGTCTCGGCTCGATGTGGCGCTGCATCTCCCGTGCCACAATGAGGTGTGGCTAGTAAAGTAGGCACCCGCCCAAGGTTCATCGCCCCTCGCGAGCTAACGTGCTAGGTATTTTCTGTGGGGCCCTACTCTTGGACACGTCGCTGCGAACCCACCGTTCTATATCGATGATTGTGCGCCGCAGCTCTGTCTCTTGTCTCTCTCTTACTGGCGTGCTTTTGCAGCAATTGTTCTGTTGGGGACTCCGTATCATGGAAAGGTTCCCTCACACTGTCCTGTGATTATCCTTTCTATTTATTTGTCAAGATATCACGACTGCGCTCTCCACCTAAACGCACACTGTACCGACTCGGGGAGCCCCTCAGCGCCAACTCTCCTTGGTCCCCCTGCTGCACCGTCCCGAGCTTGACGTCTTCTCCCCCCCGACTCCCAAACGACTGTTTCGGCCATTCACGAGCTACAGCAATGGCTGATTACACCCAGTTCCACGCCCTGGGCCATGGCGAGCAGTACGACCCCAACGATCCGAACAAAACGACCGCCCCGGCTGCCCAGCAATTTGTGCCTCCCGTGGCCCCGAACCCCTACCAGCAACAACAGCCATATGGTGCTCCTCCGTACCAAGGGGGACAGGCGCCTCCAATGAGCGGTCTCTCGTCTCCAGGTTTCCAGGGCGGTGCTCCCCCGCCCCAGCAAGACGCATTGGCTGCACAAATGGGCGGTATGAGCCTCGGCGGTGATATCCAAGGCACTGTTCGCAGGAAGAAGAAAGATCGCCACGCCTACCACACTGTCGAGCCAACAGGCTCATCGCAAGCCTTCAATGGCATGCCAACCGCCGGTGTGGGTGCTAGCCAATTTCTCAACAGCTCTGGAAGCCCCTCTATTCCTGCCTTTGGCAACCAGTTTGATAGCCAAGGCGCGCTTCATACACGATACGGCGCCCCAGCTGCGTCACCTCTCGGCGGTCCTATCAATCCTATTTCAGGAAGCACCTCTGGAGACGCTGCCGCTTCTGTCCCGGCTTCTGGCCAGGGCAAAGTCTCCGCCGACGACCTTCCCAGTGTACCGGCTGCTCGTGATGCTATTCAGCAGTACTTTCTCAACAACATCTATCCCACATTCGAGAAGCACGTTCCGCCACCTGCCTCAGTTTCATTCGTTGCCCACGACCAAGGTAACTCCTCGCCCAAGTATGCTCGATTGACAATGAACAATGTGCCTGCTACTCCCGACGGCCTGCAAGCCACTGGCATCCCCCTCGGTCTACTCCTACAACCTCTTGCTCCTCTCCAAGCTGGCGAGACCGAGATTCCTGTCCTCGATTTTGGAGAGGCTGGACCCCCCCGTTGTCGCAGATGCCGGGCCTACATCAATCCCTTCATGATGTTCCGATCGGGGGGCAACAAATTCGTCTGCAACCTCTGCACATATCCAAACGACACTCCTCCCGAATACTTTTGCACCACTAGTCCGCAAGGCGTGCGTGTGGACCGTGATCAGCGCCCCGAGCTTCACCGCGGAACAATCGAGTTTGTGGTCCCCAAGGAGTATTGGACCAGAGCGCCCGTCGGCCTGCGCTTCCTCTTTCTCGTCGACGTCACCCAAGAGTCTTTTAACAAGGGCTTCCTAGAAAGCTTTTGTGACGGAATACAGGCTGCCCTTTACGGCGGCGAGATTGGCGAAGACGGTGAGCCCAAGAGACGTATACCCGAAGGAGCCAAGGTCGGCTTCGTCACCTACGACCAAGACATTCACTTTTACAACATCAACGTATGTGTCCTTGTCGCATGTCTCGTACCGAAACGCATTCTCACTGATTATAGCCCGGTCTCGATCAAGCGCAGATGCTGATCATGCCCGACCTCGAGGATCCCTTCCTGCCGCTCGGTGAAGGCCTGTTCGTTGACCCCTATGAGTGCAAGTCAACCATCACCTCGCTTCTCAACCGCCTACCCGAAATGTTCTCAACCGTCAAGAACCCAGAGCCCGCGATGCTCGCAGCCCTCAGCTCCGGTTTGGCCGCTCTGGAAGCCACAGGTGGCAAGGTTATATGCTCATGTGCTGCCTTGCCTACTTGGGGACCCGGCAGACTGTTCCTGCGCGATGATGGAAGTCATCCTGGTGGTGAGTCTGACAAGAAGCTCTATACTACCGAGCATCCCGGCTGGAAGAAGGTATCTGAGAAGATGGCTGCCAGCGGCGTTGGCGTCGATTTCTTCCTGGCCGCCCCTTCCGGCGGATACCTTGACATTGGGACGATAGGACATGTCGCTGCTACCACCGGTGGTGAAACGTTTTACTACCCCAACTTCATTGCGCCTCGCGATAGCCCTAGGATGTCCACGGAAATTGCACATGCCGTTACGCGCGAGACTGGTTTCCAGGCGCTGATGAAGGTTCGCTGCTCCAATGGTCTGCAGATTGCGGCCTACCACGGCAACTTTGTGCAGCACACCTTTGGTGCCGATCTCGAGATCGGTGTCATTGATGCAGACAAGGCGCTGGGCGTTTCTTTCTCCTACGATGGCAAGCTCGACGCCAAGCTCGACGCTCATTTCCAGTCGGCTCTATTGTACACAACCGCTTCTGGACAGCGCAGAGTGCGATGCTCAAACATGATTGCTAGTGTCAGTGACACATCCAAGGAGGCTGGTGTGCGCGAGCAAGGCATTCGTGCGTGTATGAAATTTGTTGATCAAGATGCTGTCATTGCTTTGCTTGCCAAAGAAGCTAGCACCAAACTTTCTACGACCTCGAGCAGCCTCAAAGATACCCGCAACTGGTTGACGGAGCGAACTATCGACATCATGTCCTGCTACCGCAAACACTCTGCGCAACAACACCCGCCTGGACAGCTAGTTATGCCCGAACGACTCAAAGAGTTCTGCATGTATATGCTCGGATTGCTCAAGTGCAGAGCCTACAAGGGCGGCATCGAGAACACCGACCGAAGAGTCAACGAGATGCGCCTAATCCGATCTATGGGTGCTCTTGAGCTCAGCCTCTACCTATACCCGCGCATGATTCCCTTGCACAACCTCAATCCTGAAGATGGCTTTGCCGATGCCGAGACTGGCCACCTCAAGATGCCGCCATGCGTTCGCGCTTCATTTTCTCGGGTTGAACCGGGCGGTGTTTACCTGGTCGACAATGGGCAGCAGTGCCTGATTTGGTTCCACGCCCAGACGTCGCCAAACCTTATTAGCGATTTGTTTGGCGAGGGCAAAGATAGCCTAAAGAGTTTGGACGCCTACACGTCATCTCTTCCCGTCCTGGATACCCATTTGAATGCGCAGGCTCGTAACATTATCGAATTTCTCAAGACGCAGCGCGGCTCCAAAGGCATGAACATTCAACTTGCTAGACAAGGCATCGACGGAGCCGAGTTTGAGTTTGCCCGTCTTCTTGTCGAGGACCGCAACAACGAAGCCCAGAGCTACGTGGACTGGCTTGTGCATGTTCATAAGGGGGTTCAGCTTGAGGTATGCTGCTCTTCTACATGTTGTTCCGCATGATTGTGCTGACTATTATATAGTTGAGCGGTCAACGAAAACGTGAAACCGAGGCCGACAACGCGGCCAACAGCTTGACCAATTTTGCCGGTCTTCGGCCATCGTACTGGTAATAGCGCGGAGCACATGTCACGAACTGATGAAATCGACAAAGAAAGGAACACCAATGGAAAGCGTGGAGAGTACCGAAGCGAACGATGATGCTTTAGAAGAGCATCTACTAGGGAAGAAGGCGTGTCAAGATTTAAAAAAAAAAAAGCAATTTGTTGAGGCTCTGGGGGAGCGTCACATATTCTGCTTTGGGTTAACTAATAACTAAACTAGTATTACGAAAGAAAAACCAAAAAAGACCCCTCCCCAAGGCCACTTTTACTAATCAGCTCAGCTGCTATCTGGCACCATGTATCTATCCGTCCCCCCCGATACATCGAACCATGTGTCGCTTCTGTGAGTCTGTGACACGACAACCCATGGTCATCCAAGAGCACGAGCCAATTTGCAACATCCCTGCTCACCGGTGTGGGCGAGTCTGTCCAGACTCCAGCCCCAGGCCTCCCACCTGTAAAAGGGGGGTGTGCACTCCCGTAACGCCGCCCACCTTGATGATGATGAGTTGGGGGGAGGATTTGCAACCTGCTTAGGCAACATGCAGAGAAACATGACAACTTTTTTTTTCCGCAAAGGAAAAAAAAAGAAAAAAAAAAAAGGGGGCGGGGGAGTGGGGGCGCAACACCCAGACTCTTTTTTTTTTTGATTTTTTT
>JAEIJG010000019.1:0-94593 GCA_037289395.1 Beauveria scarabaeidicola | reverse complement strand
GGGGGGGGGGGGGGGGGGGGGGGGGGGGGGGGGGGGGGGGGGGGGGGGGGGGGGGGGGGGGGGCACATGACTGCGCAGGGTGTAATATACCGGATGTTCATGGTGTTGGGATTGCAAATATCCCAAGCAGGAAACAACGGCAAAAGAGGTCTTGATCGATCAAGTGTTCGCGGGCACACAAAAGGTCACGTAGTACGGCACCCAGGGCTCTGGGTGTGATGAGGTACAGAGTGTGACTCGTACTGTGCTTGTTGATTCAATCTATCTAACTGGGCAGTGTCATCTAACTATATAGTGAATAACAGAACAGTAACTCCAAATACAGAACAAAGAAGTGATTGCCACGGGTATCTGCTTCACCATGGCAGCGCAATCAACTGTATCAAACAACTAAAAACAAAGACGGCGCAATCAATTGCCACTGGCCCAGGCGCTGGTCTGGGCGACTGTCAATGCGCCGGGCGTTGCCTCCGGCATCGCAACACATAGCTATATCATAATACAAAAACCCAAAGAACGTATAGTTTGTTACAAATTGTCAATGCCCGCAATATATCCTTGCTTAGATGCTGGCGGGCCTTGGTCCCGAGCTGTGGGCTGTCACCAGGTACCAGATGGAACTTGCCGACTCATGAACGAAACTGGCCTTGATAGGAAATGTAGACTGAAAAAAGGGATCATAAGCGACGAACGCGACGATTGCGCGTCCTGCGCCAGGTCGTCAGCCCTAGGGCAGTAGCGTTCAACCACTTACAGGCTACACAATGCCACGAAGCCACTTTGTTAATGGGCGTTATTTTAAGCATATAAAGGGACCAACACATGATCAAGTACCCTAATTCTTTACAAGACGGCTCCGACTTCTTTCTCTGGGCTGAATAGCATCACCCAAGATTCTCGTCCTTTCATTTTCCCCAGTACTCCCTTGATGCTCGGCTGCCTGTACCATGATTTCCGCATCTTTGCCAGACTATACCCGAGTCATTGTGACTGCGAGTTTTACAATCATTCACTACATTGTTGGCTCGGTGTTTTTCGACCTTGTGCACTGGCAGGCGCACCAAAAGACGCGCAACAAGTTTGTTCGATGGCTGAGCCGGACGCACTCGGCCCACCACCAGTACTTTAATCGCCAGCTCCGATTCAACAACAAGTTCCGATATGCCAACCTCGTCTCGCACATGCCCCTCGAATTCGCGTGCCAAGCGGTCGGCAGCTCGGCGAGTTGGCTGCTCCTGCGCCGGTGGTACCCCACGGCCGCCTACGACCTGCTCATCGTCATGCTGGTGCAAATCGTGCGAACTGCCATTGTGGCGTGGAACGTGGGCTACGACTCGAACCACATTCCCTACCGAGTCCTCCCGAAAGATAGAAACAACATGATTGTCGGTCCCGAGTACCACGTGCTGCACCACATTGATCCTCAAAACTACTTTGGATCCATGGTGCGTCTTGTCGACATGATATTTGGCACGGCCACAACCCTCGAGGGCCGCCGCGTCGCCATGACAGGATCAAGTGGTGCTCTCGGCAGAGAGTTGACAAAGATTTTGCAAAAAGAGCAGGTCGCGTCAATCACGCCCTTGCGACACGGCGTTGACTGGTCGAGGGATGACTACTCGGGCCTCGCGCCGATACTGGCCGAGACTGACATTCTAGTGCTCTGCCACGGCACAAAAGACACACACGCCGCCTTGGCCACGAACTGCACCTCGGCCGTGTCTATCATCGAGCTGTTCAAGCAGTCGAGGGACCGAATCAAGCCCGAGCTGATCCCCGAGGTCTGGTACGTGGGCAGCGAAGCGGAACTGCACGGCGCGTTGCCTGGCGACAGGGTCATGCAAGCGTACACGGAATCGAAGCGGGCGTTTGTGCCATTTGCGAGAGCGTACTACGACGACGAGACAATCCTGTATCGACACATTGTTCCTGCGGCGTTTCAATCTCGCATGGGCTCGGCGATTGTGGGCGCGGATTGGGCGGCTCGGATGGCGATTTGGTGGATTCGGAGGGGAGCGCAGTATGTGCCAGTGACTTATACGGGCTTTGCCTTTGTCAATTACTTTCGGTTCATGTATTGGGTGAAGCCAACTACCGCCGGCTCCCTAAAAGTCGAAGAATTCTTGCAAGTAAGCGACAGAAATGTACTTTAATAGCGTTGCGCCTTGTCCAGCCAAGAGGCGCATGAGCTGAAGGGCTGAGGCTCCCCCCGCCAGGGCGAGCAAATCAAGGTTGCGGCGCGAGCCCTTGGAGACATGATTTCGGGGTGTGAGGTGAACTTGTCCAATTTGCGCGAGTCTGAGCAAGAAGAAAGAAGGCCTCTTTGGCTCGGTAGCCTAATTACTGTGAGGCGTCCGTGCGGAGGCCTCTTCTACAGTCGTACGAGCTAACTACTTAGTTACTGGAAAAAAGCCATCGCGTAGGCGCACAAGCATTGTACGGGGGGAGCCCTTAAATACAACGCCGTTTCCTCTTCATCCAGGGGTTGAGCTCAGAACCATTAAAACTTGGACATCTCAAACTGCAACAAGCGCGCCGCGTCGCAAATTGTACGTCGCCCGCCGCTTGGCCAACCTCGACCCGTCGCTAATCATCCCTTTGCAAAAGGAACTGCTAGGATGGCCTTTTTCTTTACCAAGTACTTTGGCGGCAAGCATCTCGGCACCAGCGTCTTTGTCGATAGGCATGGCGTGAGGAGAGGCGCGACCAGATTCAGCTTTTGCGGCTGGAGCTGCTTCCGGAATTGATGGGGGGAGCGAGAATGGAGGTGACGAATCCGGGCGTCGTCGTTGCATTGCGCTACGATTGATTTTGTTGCAATTTTCGAATATCAGGCGCACAGCGTTTCGGCGAATAATTACATACATACTACCACGCCATTGGGTTTCTTGCCGCCGCTTATCGATGTTGATTGCCGACAACGGGCTTGAAGGTTTATGAGGGGCCGATAAACCTTGACATGTAGCGCAACAATACAGAGCATGAACACTTATACCACTTCACATATACTTCACATAGTTGTTGAAATAACACTTGACACAATACCTCACATAATAGTTCATAGAGATCAAGTGTAGTACTTGGCTTCTATCAAGGGGATCAATCTGATCGATTAGTTTGCCAGACAGCCAGTACGGCGTTTGTAGAAACTCAAGAGCGCACGATCCGGCAATTCTAGATCAACAATGCTATTGCTTAATAAAAGGCAAAAACCCTATGAGAGATCAAAAATCGGCAATAATAGTTGATCGTTGTACTCTTCTTTCGTTGCTGCTCTCCCATGCGCTGAAGCGCCGTAACCACTGAACGCGCCCGTCATCCACTGTAGGCCTTCTCGACCCACCGTCGAGCCGACCTGAACTCTGCCTCCGCCAACAGCTCGCCATTCACGTCGACCATCATTGCCCAGACGCTGAGGCATTCCCGGAGAATCAGCATTCTCGGGTGACTCTCACACATCAATGGCGGTGCTCAACTTTACCTTGAGCGAAGAGGGCGTCTCCGGCTTCCGAGATGCCCTCATCTGCCTCAACAAGTTTAGCGACGATGTGTCCCTCGAGGCGCGCAAGGATTCTGTTAGCCTGCTTCATGGCCAATTCCCATCTTCCAAAACGGCCTACTAACGCTGCTGGTAGTTTATCTTGAGCACATTGAACAACTCCAAGTCGGCCTATGCGAGCTTCAAATTCACCACCCACCGCTTCTTTTCACGCTACAACTACCAAGGCACCGGTTCGGCCAGGGAGCGCTTCCACTGCAGCATGTACATTCGGGCAAGTGCCGCACTACCCTCATCTCCATCACGGCCATGTCTAACGTGAGAGAAACTACCTCCAGTCACTGATATCGCTCTTCCGCAGCCGCTCGGCGGCCGACAGCCAGAGGGATCGCGATGCGGAAAAGCAGACTCTGATTGACCGCTGCGACGTCACCATTGAAGACGGCCAAGGCGTCAAGAGCCGATTCGTTGCCCGCATCGTCTTCCGAACAGGCCTCACGTCTACTCACCGCCTGATTTTTGAGACTGGCGTGCCGGTCCACGCCAAGTTTAGCAAAACGGATGCGCCGCACCACTGGTCCATAAGCTCCCGCACGCTACGGCAGCTCATGGACCACTTTGGCCCGGGAATTGACTATCTCGACATCAACACTGACGGTGACCGCGTCAATTTTACATGTTTTAGCGAAAAGACTGTGAGCGAAGATGGTACGAGACCAAGTATTCATTTAGCCAACCTGCCACTGACGAAATCTAGCTGTTTTAAAAAAGCCACTCCAGACCTCAATTGCAGTTGAAGCAGATGAATTCGACGATATTGAAGTCGAAGACAAGCTCCATATTGTCATCTCGGTCAAAGATTTCCGCGCCATCATTCAGCATGCTGGCATTGGAGGATCTGCTCTCTCAGCCCGATACTCGCTCCCAGCTCGCCCGATCCAGTTCTCCTACGCCGGAGACGCATTGTCCTGTGAATTTCTCATCATGACCGTCGGAGAGCGAGGAAGCAATCCTTCCCGAAAGACGAAGAAGGGGCGCAAATCGGCTCCAGCAAACAATGCGCCGCGACTCGAGGCCACATCTCGTACGACGAGCGTCGCGGCATCCGAAACCCCCGCGCCACATCCAGAGACGGCACAACCGCCAACGCAGGCTTCCGCCGCGGTACCGCCACCCTCTGCTTCTCGGCCCGTGGGCACTATTAGAGCCAGTGTCTCGCGCATGTCCGCCTTTGATCTTCGACCCTCGCAGAAACCGCCGCCGCCCACGTTGCGATCCGAGAGCCTGTTTGTCGACGACGAGGGCTGGGAGCCAGTCAGGGACGAGGACGAGGATGCGGAAGAGAATGCGCAGCTTGGATGGGATCACAGTGCCGATCCCGATCCAATTTCAGTGAGTTTCAAATGTGGGAGTGTATCAACAAAACGCTGACTCGACAGACGCACTCATTTATGCACATGAGCAGGGCAGATCCTACGCCTTTTACAGACGAGCAAAGCAACCATCTTGCAGAGTCGTCTACTGTCCTCGAACCGACGCAAAAGTTGGCCGACGTAGAGAATCTTGCGCTATTTCCCGACTGAACAAGCTGCAGTCCTACACAGATGCCTGGGTTCACTGGGGCGTTATGCAGACCCAGCTGGTCGCACAGCCGGCACCGATACTTGCTATTTTCGAGTCTGATGGGATGTACTTGGATGAAGCAATGACATTCCAGCGACCCTTTACGTCATTGTTTTCAACCTTGGGCCCGCAGTTGCCGTGCTCGCCCCATCCCCAGGAGAGCACATCACCGCCCTTGGCGTATGCAACAACGTGCTCACTGCCAATGGCGATTTTAGTGAGCTCAGGTAGATTTGGTGGCGGAAGCTGGCCGTGATCATCTCGACCCCAGCCAAGCAGGGTGCCGTCGGTGCCAAGAATGTATATATTTCCCCAGCTAGCTCCAACATCGGCCCAATGCGGCACCTCGGCGGGCTTGCCTGAAGATAGCTTCCATTTATCGGAGCCCAGCACTGCGAGGTGACCGCTGGCGGGCTCGCCAAAGAATGCAGTCGATTCCTTTGCACACACAGCTCGGGTGACCTTGAATTCGAGGCCGTCTATCTTTCTCGGTGAATAGATGACTTGCTCAGGTGCGCCGACCTGTCCTTTGCGACAGTTGCCCCAACCGTAGGCGTCGCCGTTGCTCAGGACCACGACGACGTGACCCATACAAGCAGACAGGTCGACGATTTCCGTACCAGCCGGCGGGAAATCTTTGAAGCCTGTTGCCGAGGGCGTCCGCACAATCAGCTCACCCTGACCTAGCTCCCCCTTGACGCCAACGCCGAAGCTGTACAGCTCGGTCTTTTGGCCCGCCGCATCCTGCGCTACGATAAAGGACGCCTCCCACGTGCACGCGACGAGGCAAACATGGCCGACCCTGCGTCCGCCGTCCTGGACCAGGCGGATCTCTTGAAACACTGGGACGCTGGCGGGCGGCCCGAGGCCGCACGCGCCCGTCGCGGAGTCGCCGCTCCAAAAGACCTGCCCAGCAGCGTTGAGCAGCAGCGTGTGGTTGCCGCCCGCCACTACCCGGACAATGGGCGAGTCTGGCTGCGCGGGATGGAAAAGCGCAGGCTTCGGAACCGACACGTCCTCTTGGTGGCCGATACCGAGCTGCCCGGAGCCGTTGGAGCCCAGAGCAAAAAGCGCATTCATTTTCGTGTCCGAGTCAAGGTCGTTTGCTGGAGCTTTTTGCAGACCTTCCTTCTCATGAGTCGCCAAGGCCCATGGGCCATGTCTCCAGGGTCCAGGGCTAGAATGCTGAGGTAATAATCACTCGACCCACACAAGCACTTTTCTCTTCTCCCGCTCGATTTTTTTCTCGTCTCCCAGCTTCTTCCACTTCATTCACGCGCGGCAGGAAAACAAGCATCATCTGTCTGCACAGAGCTGACTAGCATCTTCGTTTGTGGCTGCAGTGGGAATGTGAGCCATTGGCTTGCTGATTCACTATCATATCTGCTTCTTCCTATCAGGTTCCTTTTTCGAAATTACAGACGAGCATGGCCGCATCTCAGGAAATCCCTGCGGGGATGGAAAACTTTGTCGTCGGTCTGATTGGCATGGGCGACATGGGGCGAATGTACGCCGAGAGATTGTCGAAAGCCGGCTGGAGGTAAGTCTTGAACCGTGACATGTGCTGCTCTCTGCAACACGTCCAATATGGTAAGCTCTTCTCCCACTCCATCCTCTACTCTCTACCCTCTCTGCATTGCACCACACCCACAGCCGGTGATTCTTTTTCAATGATGACTAGAGCGCATTTGGCTCGAGCATTGCCCGGAGAGAACCCTAGCACCGTTCCGGTGAGAGGGAAGGACCTGGGCAGTCACTGATGTAAACGCTAGCTACCTTACTTATAACTACTGTCTGATGAAAAAGACCACACCCGGCTTTGGCTGCCTTCGCCGGCAGCCGCCCACCCTCTCACTCTACACATGTCTTTGCAAGAAAGCAATTCGCTAACAATGCAATAGTAATCCACGTAAACCCGAAAATGATGCCCTTGAATTCCCAATCGGTCGTCGCATGCCCGCAGCATGTAATATTTGGCTGACAGCCCATGCTCGTGAATTATAGAATCATGGCATGCGACAGAGAAGATAGTTATGATAGCCTGAAAGAAAAATATTCTGCCAATGTACGAACCTCCATCTCTCGTGTACCGACCTGCTCCTTTTCTGCGCCCCTGGTGTCTTTCGCGTGTCATGGATGCTGAAAGGTTCTTTTCTCTTGTATAGGAGAAGATTGAGATTTGCCGCAACGGCCATCTCGTCTCTCGCGCGAGCGACTACATCATCTACAGCGTCGAAGCCGCCGTCATCGACAGTGTCATAGCCAGCTACGGACCTTGTACGTCTTGCCTCTCCATCCCAGCCAGCCCCCTCTAACACTCGATGCCCCCCCGCCAGCCACCAAGATGGGCGCCATCGTCGGCGGCCAGACATCGTGCAAGTCGCCCGAGATTGCCGCCTTTGAGCGGCACCTCCCCGCCGACGTCGACATCATCTCGTGCCACTCGCTGCACGGGCCCGGCGTGGACCCCAAGAACCAGCCCCTCGTCCTTGTGCAGCACCGCGCGCCCGACGCCTCCCTGCGCAAGGTCGAGGCCGTGCTGCGCTGCCTGCAGTCCACCTTTGTGTACCTCTCGGCGCGCGAGCACGACCGCATCACCGCCGACACGCAGGCCGTCACGCACGCCGCCTTTCTCTCCATGGGCAAGGCCTGGCACGCGAACCGCCAGTTCCCCTGGACCATGAGCCGCTACGTCGGCGGCGTCGAAAATGTAAAGGTCAACCTGATGCTGCGCATCTACAGCCAGAAATGGCACGTGTACGCGGGGCTCGCCATCCTCAACCCGGAAGCCCGCGAGCAGGTCGCGCAGTACGCGCGCAGCGTGACGCAGCTCTACAAGCTCATGCTCGTCGGGGACCTGGCCGGCCTGCGCGCGCGGCTGTACGCCGCGCGCGACAAGGTCTTTGGCACAAAGGCCTGGGGCGGCAGCAGCGGCGGCACGCCCCTCATCGAGCCGTCGGTCCTGTCGAGCTTCGCGCTGGGCCAGCCGCCGTCCGACGACGACCCGACGGCGCGCCGCGCCAACAACCACCTGTCGCTGCTGGCCATGGTGGACTGCTGGGCGGAGCTGGGCATCGTGCCCTACGACCACATGCTGTGCAGCACGCCGCTGTTTCGCCTGCGTCTGGGCGTCACCGAGTATCTCTTCCGCACGCCGGCGCTGCTCGACGAGGCGCTCGTCACGGCCGTCGAGGACCAGACGTACCGGAGCGACGACTTGGAGTTTACGTTTGCGGCGCGTGCGTGGGCCGAATGCGTCAGCTTGGGGCATTTCGAGACGTGGAGGAAGCGCTTCGAGAGCACGCAGGAGTTTTTTCAGCCGCGATTCGCAGAGGCCAAGGTGGTGGGCGACCAGATGATGAAGAAGGTGTTTGAGAGCAGCAAGCCCTGAGGTCAAGTGTCTTGTGTTTTTTTTACAATGAGTTTACGAGCAGCAAGCCTCGGGGAGTGTCTTTTGGTGTACAGTGAATTTACGAGCTTGATTTCATGCCAATATATGTATGCGACTCCATCTGCTGTATTTCCACTTGGTATCATGTGCTATGTATACAAAACTCGGACAAGACACCTAGGCCGATTGGCTTTTGTTCTCTCGAAAAGGGCTCTACGCTGCCGTAATCATGTCGGAGATACCGCGCTCAAAGCCATTGCCTGCACCGAGTCGCAAATTAGTGTAGCTTGATTCTGTGTCACCGCGTGTGTGCACGCCGAGGATCGGTGATCTGCGTCCGAGGTTAGGAACTGTATTCACGAGTGTAGCGCAAGGACATCAACTTGCACGTCAAATAATGGTGAGCTTTCACATTGAAAGGCTGGCTCTGGCGCCACGCACACCGGAGGGTCCTCGGGCAGCAGCTGCGAAATGGCCTCCAAGTTGTTACAGGGAGGCGAGCGCGTCAGCGTTCCCAGGCATGGAGGCGGCTCACTGACGGAACAAGGCGTTTCATCAGACAGGCTGTCTCGGGCTGCTGAAAGGTGACCACCGCAAACAATCTGTCGCTCCAGAAGGTCCATGAGGCAGAGACTCGATTTAAGCCACGAGAGGCGTGGCGAGCTGTCGGGGGTGTCCTGGACGTTTGTGTTAGCGGCAATCGTCACGAGGGCAGGTTCAGGTTTGGGGGACTGACTGGGGAAACGGGCCGTTGGCCAATGGTTTTGACGAGACGAGCATCCGTGACCGGACGGCCGGCAATGGAGTGAAAGCTAAAGCCCGTGGCAGCGGTGGGTGGAATCTGGCCGTCGGCGACGGCGTCTATGCTGATGTAGGCGCGGTCGACGCAGGTCGGTCGGCAGCGGGCGCAGATGCGGTAGAGACATTCCTTGCGAGCGGTGCTGCCCTACAGCTTCCGGTACTCGTATGGATTGGGCAGAGGCTCAGTGAGGTCGAGGAGGCCGTCATGGGCAAAGAGCGAGGTGCCGTTTTGGGCCATGCGGTCTCGTTGAATCATGGCTTGGACCTGAAATCACGTATTAGCAGATGTTATGTTTCTGGGCTTCAATGGTGGGCAATGCCTTTTCTTTTTGCCGTAGCAATGTGGCGAGTTGATCGGGTCTGTAGCTGGCCATCTGTTCGTAGCTGATCTGGTCCAGGAAGGCGAATTTGTCTTGGCAGTCGGGGAAACTGCTTCGTTGCGCATTTATTACGTCAACCATGCCAAGGCCGACTTGATCACAGCAGCTCTGGAGCGAAGCTGTATTAGCATCAACGATAGCACTGGGGTGGCGAGAGAACTTGCAAGATCGCCCTGGGCGAGGGCGTCGTCAATGATGCCCTCCTGGTCCTGAGTGCACTGGTATACCCAGCCGAAAGTGCCCGGGCGGTGGCACGCGCAGCAGAGATTTGTTACTCCATATACCCGCGTCATGGTGGTGTGCGTGCACTGGGCTTCGAGACTTGGGCGAGGAAACTTGAGGGCTTTTCGCAAAGGCATGGCGTCGGGGGGCGAGTATTTTGTAGGGAGATTCGGCTACAGAAGGAACAAGGCTATGGCAGCGACCATGAAGCGAGGGGGGGAATGGGAATAAAATGATGTATTAAAAATAACGATTGAGAAGAAAAATGCAAGAGTAAGTGATGTGGTAGGCGAGGGTAGCAGCGGTGATAGAAGCAGCAGCAGCAGCAATTACACGAGGCTAGGCGAAAGGCGTGATATGGAGGCAGATTATGAGCAATTGTGGCGAAAGGGATGGAGTTGACGCGTCGGGGAAGCTGTAAGGGAATTCTAGAGCGTGTCCGGAAAAGGACGGGCTTGCGAAGTAAACAAAGCGTGCGTTTGCAGGCTGGCGGGTGGCAGCTGTCAATTGTTGCAAGGGCTGGATGTCAGAGGCAGAGGGCCTGAATGGACAAGAGGTAAAGCCAAGCAAACGCTATACGACCAAGGAAAGTAAAGTAGCTGCCGGTAGGAATACGGGCAGAATAGCAAATGCAAGTCAGATTTACTATTTTCATCATGAGAGCTCGGAATAGCCTCATCTGAGGTAATGAACAGGTGGCGCTAGCAAACGGTCAAAAGTGTCGGTGTTTGCATGTACGGTGTACCGCTTGGCAGACAGTGTCGGCCAACAAGTGCCCACCAGAAATGCAGAAATACCTCGGCAAAGACCCATACAAGCAAGGCTGCCATCGACGGTAGATCTGGAAGCGGGCAGTGGAACATGGTTCATTCTTTCCGTGTGTTTCCTTGGCGGGCGACTCACGCACCTCATTAACTTACAGTATTTAACGGCGCACCCATTTACTGGTAACGCGGCGAGCAAATGTAAACAAAGACATTGTGGCTAGCGGTTGCCAGGGGCGCAGAAGGGCCTCGAAAGGAATGGGGCACAGGGGTAGCAGCCAATAGGAAATGTCTTGCGACTCCACTGCATTGACGGAAACTCAGGCTCACCAAAAAGGCCGCCCCCGTCCAGCATCCGTCGCGACTCGCCGAGCTCCAGCTCCAGCAGTCGTAACGCTCCATGGCAGGCGGCCTAGCGCGCTCTCTAGCAGCTTCTCAGGGCGTCTCCGCCAAGTCGGTAGTGCACTTGTACCGCAGAAGCAGCCCAGGCTGCCCTGCGCGACACTGCCGTTTTTACTGGCTTCCATTCTTATTACTGGCTGGTGGCGTGAACCGACTCATCGGTGCGGCGGTGCCAAAACTCATCCCCCCCTCCCCCAGCCGAGCTCTCTCCCTTTCTTTCAATCCGAATTTATTTCAAACCATCGCGCCCAATCAGTGCAATCGCTGCTGGACGCCCTTCATCGCCGCAACTTCTACTCTGTACGTCCTCTGCTCTGCACCCCCCTTGTCGCCTGCTCCCGCTCTGCTTGTTGGCCTGGGGCCGCCCGGTGTCGCTTCGCGCAACAGCCTGTCCGTCCGTCCCCCCAGGCGTGTCGTCTTGTAAACAAACCCAGTTGGGTCGCTACCACGCAAGGCACCACCGCCGCGCCTCGCATTGAAGCCCAAGACCCAGCGACCAAAACGACGACCGAAAAAGAGAGCGCGCGGAGAAGGAGAAAAAAAAACCTCTATGCACTTGTCCATCTAACAATTCCAGTAGACGCCTATTTTTAGGCCCCCTCCCTCCCCTCCGCGCCCAGCCGACTTTGCACGACGATTAGTCCCTGAAAGACTGCGCTTCCGCATTCCCAGCCGAAATTCCACAACCCACCTGCCTTTCCGCCCATAATGTCGGTCAAGTTTGAGAGGGACACATTCCGACAGACTGCGCAAAGCGTCGCCGGCAATGCGGCTCAGAGCACCCAGATTCCAGGCACCAGCGGCAAGCATCCGCTCGCTGAGAAGCTCGGCACTGCTCTGACGGGAGGTGTCGGGAATGCTGGAACAAAGGGCTACCTTGCTGTGCGTATCTCTTCTCCCCCCCCCTTGAGCTGTCTTACAGCCAATCTAAACCACTGTCCTCGCGATGCCCTCACTCTCGCCCATCTTCTAATCATGTCTCGTCCCAACTCCAGGCCTACATCAAGCAGCTCGAGTCCAACCCTCTCCGCACCAAGATGTTCACCGCTGGTGGCCTCGCCGGCCTCCAGGAGCTTCTCGCATCCTTCCTCGCCAAGGACCGCAACAAGAACGGCCACTACTTTACCTCGCGAGTTCCCAAGATGGCCGCCTACGGTGCCCTCGTCAGCGCCCCCCTTGGCCACGTCCTCATCTGGATGCTGCAAAAGGTCTTCCACAACCGCACCAGCCTCAAGGCCAAGATTCTGCAGATCATCGTCAGCAACCTGGTGGTACGTTGCGCACTCCTTCCTCGGTCTGCCCTCACGCCACCACAGAAACCCGCTAATAGCTTTACCAGATTGCTCCCATCCAAAACAGCATCTACCTCGTTGCCATGGCCCTTATTGCCGGTGCCCGCACCTTCCACCAGGTTCGCGCCACCGTCAAGGTCGGCTTCTGGAAGGTCATGAAGGTCTCGTGGGTTGTCTCGCCCCTCTCCCTGGCCTTTGCCCAGCAGTTCCTGCCCAACCACCTCTGGGTGCCCTTTTTCAACGTCATCGGCTTCGTCATTGGCACATATGTCAACACCACCACCAAGAAGAAGCGTCTCGCCGCTCTCCGCAAGAAGCACTTTGGCGACGGCCGCAGCAGCATCGGCCGACCCGACGATTACCCTCCTCCCGGCATGGGCGGTCCCATGGGCGGCCCTATGGGTGGCCCCAACCCTCCCTACTAATTATAGCGCCTGATACGACTGGGCAGCGGTCTGCGCGGGTGGCTTGTCGCCATCTGTTTACTGGCCTGCAGGGAACTAGATGATGGACGGCACACTGAGACGACGAGTTTCCCTCTGGGGTACAGAGCAACTCTCTAGATGGACGAGGCGGCTGCAGGGACAATAGCCGCTCTGACTAGTTGCAGGGTGTATATGGGATAAGGGGCACGGACGACGAAATCACTGGTGTTTATTTGCGCGCATGGACCTTGTATAAATTTCTTTGGCCGGATGTGCTGATTTATTTGAAAGTATTTATTGAATGCCAACTGATTATGAATATGTTTTGGTCAAGGGTATCTTTTTGGTAAAATCAAGGGTATCTCATCTATCGTGTATGCGTGATTAGTCTGGGGTCCTGACCAAACACTCTAAGCGCCTCAACCTATGTACATGTCATTGGCTCGTTATCAGTTCGTCATCAGCTTGCCCCGTCTATTCCCGCCATAAACGCCGGGCTCCAGTACTGCCATTCGCCTCCCGTCTGCTTGTCGACCCAGAGCATGCCCTGCGCGACCAAGTCCTCAATCACCGTCTTACACCGCGCCGCCTCCCATCCCAGGTTATCCCGCAACATGCCCACGCTCACGTAGCCCAGCACCTGCGCGGCCTCGACGCATCCCGCCTGGTCGCCGCTCAGCTCGCGCGGCACGCTCCGGACGTACTCGGCGTTTCCCACCGCCACCACGGCGTAGCCGCCCCCGAGCGGCGCCAGCGTGGCCACGGCCCGGCGCACGTCGTCCTCGGAGACGCTCGCCCCGCCGCCGGCGACCTTTTCCCGAGACACGCGCTCGCGGACCTGAGCCAGCGAGATGAGGCCCCCGTTTTCCGCGCGCGTCGCCCCGCACACCTGCACGACGCGCACGGCCACGTCAAAGTAGAAATCGTTGACCGTCTTGCCGAGAAGCTGCGCCCAGATCGACGAGGAGGGGGCAGAGGACGAGGACGAGGACGAGGAGGAAGAGGCGAGAGGGTCGACGCCAATGGCGGAGCACATGCGCGCGAATTGCGCGCGAAAGGACGGGTCGGAGCGAATGTCCTTGGCGTGCGTCTGCGCAAATTGCTGGAGGAGAGTTCGGAAGACGGAGAGTTGGGTTTCGAGGGCCTGCGCGTTGGTGGCGCGAAGGGAGGACCCGTGGGAGGCGTATTGCGCAGAGGTGAGGCGCGAGCGGTCGAGGGCGCCGATTCCAACTGCTTTGCGAGACATGGTTAGGTGAGAAATATGGTGAAGGCCTGTTGAGTAGGAGCCGAGGATCAAGGATGGAGGTTTCGAGGTTATGAGGAAAGTGACATATTGGTGGGGCTGGCCTTGTAGCGGGGTTATTGTTAAGCGGGTGGCAGCTATTGATGCGGACGCGACGCTGCAAGGTAGGTAGTTAGAAATCAAGGTTAGGTTTGGTGCCTGATTATCCGCGGGATTTTGGAATCGAGAGTGAGACCCTTTATGAGAAACTGGACGAAATTCAGCAAAGTCCCTCTGCGCCGGGTCTATACTGCAGTGGGAGCCCGTGTGGGCTTGTATTGTAGGTAACATTTGCTGCCCCTGCCCGTGTGGCGCAGGAGCAAGGCGTCACGACGACTTTGGATTTGCAAGCAGGCTGCCACAGGACGGGGCGTGGCGGAGCCGTCTGACGGCAAGGAAACTCGACGAAATGAATAGAAAAACAAATTTCCAACTTGCGACGAATATTAACATTTCATTATAGCAGCGCTTTACAAGCTAAACTGTTCAGAATTGGGCCGTCAGGTACTCGAGACAAAGTAGATTTTGCACTGCTGTGGCTGATGCAGGCAGCGGCTGCCTTGCGGCCCCACCACTGCCAGCCAACCAGCCAAACAGGAGGGCTGAAATTTGGCACTCGAATTTTGAATTTTTACACTTAACTAGACCTAATCTAGTTCCTTATAAGTAAGGTGCCCACTAAAATTTACAGGGGAGCCTATAAGCACTAAACTACCGCCTATAAGGCACTATAATTAATTAATTTAGTAATTACTATAGTCTAAAGTTATATTATTACGCGGAAGGCGGTGGCGGTAGCGGCCGCTAGAAGCCCTATTATAAGGAATATAGTGATACTATTAGAAGAACCTACGAGGAGCTATATATAGGCGCTAATAATACTATAGGCGTTATTTAATAGGGAATTTATATAGTTAAAGCTATAATATACATTATCTATAACCTAAAGAAGCTTTATAAGAGTTCCTAGTAAAGTAAGGCTATCTTAGAGCCTATTAATTCTCTTATAGCCTAGAGTTAACGCCTCTTACGTATAGCTATATGTATAGAAGCCGTTAGTATTAAGCTAGCTTAGCTAGCCTAGCTATTACCTTATCTAGTGGCCTAGCTAATAGAGCTACTTAGCGCTAGTAAGGGCGTTAGCGAGGGCGAGGGTAGGGAGGCACTAGGTAGCTCCTAGTGGCTTAGCTAGTGGCTAGAGTAAGCCTCTAGAGCCTTAAACAGCGCTAGCGCTAGCGCTTAGCTATTATTTACTAGGGCTTAATAGCGCTAGTAAACGCTATAAGGATTTAGCTTATATAGCTAGTTAAGCTAGTCTTCTTATTCTAGGGTATTTACCTAAAGCTACTAGTAGTGATTAAGGTTATCTAGGCTAACTTAGAGCCTTACCTTAAGTATATTAACTAGCCTATAGCTATATAAAAGCCCCTATTAGTACTTAAAAGAGTTAATATAGAGGTGCTCTAATAAGCTAGAATAAGGCTCTTTTACTAGCTTTTAGGCCTTCTTAACTTACTTAATAAGCTTATTAAGTGGCTTCTAGCTAATCTTTCTAACTACTAAAAGTACCTTAGGGTAGTTATCCTAATTAATAGGCTACTAGAGAAGCTAGTAGTTAAGCTTCTTATTATATTACGCCTACTAGGATTTAACTATTATTATAATCTTTTTATTTATTATATATAAATTAGTAAGTTAATTCTTAATATAATTCTTTAGCTCTAAGTAGTTACTTTTAGCTTAGGAGCTTACTATTATATTATAATTTTAGTATTTTTAAATTATAAAGTAAGTAAATTAGTGTTAAATTAGTAAGTATTTAGACTTAAGATACTTAAGAATAGCTAGGTTAAAATTAATAAAAAAATAACTATTAAAAAAGGAATTAAGTAAATATTATATTAATTAGCTTAGGTTTCTTTAAAAGCGTTTTATCTACTATTAAATTTACTTTCTATAGCTATATCCTTAATAAGGCTCTACTAGGTAGAAAATATCTTTAATATAGTGTGTCCCTTACTTTCCCCTAAAGGTAGTAGCGCTAGGGAAGGTTATATTAATAAGGTATTAGCTAGATATATTTAGTAGGTATTTCCCTATAAATTAGAATTAGTGGCTTATTCTATATTACCTCCTTTACTATAGTACTAGTAATAGCGAGGCTATTTAAATTTATAATTATTTTTAAGAGCTAGTAATAGCGCCTCTTTACCTAGGGCTTTAAGTAATTAGTTACTTATTAGTAGGCTTTTAGGTATATTACTAATCTATTTTTTCTTTATATTTATAAAGATATTTTTTAAGATATACTATATATAGACTTATTACTAGGCTAAAGGAAATACCTATTATAAAGTGTTCTTAAGAGCCTAGTTATAGTTAGTAATAATAACCTCTAGGTACTTAATATTAACTAGCCTTATAACCTCTATAAGCTAGTCTACTTACTATTTATAAGCCTTTATTATTTTACTAGATAATATAGAGAAAGTAATAGAGAAGCTTAAATAGAGAGGAGTAACGCTTATAACTTAAAGTAAAGGTATATTAAATTAGTTAACTTTATAGGTATTATCTATAATAAGAAGCTTAGGATTTTACTTCTAATACTTAATATAGGACTTATATATCTAGAATATATATTAAATATAGCTATCTAAGCCCCTAGAAAAATTTTTATAAAAAACTTCTTCTTTATTATTAAGTTCTTTAAGAAAAGCCTATATTAAGAAGCTAAAGCTATACTTATACTTCCTAAGGTTATCCTATATTATCTAGATATCTTATATTTTAATTAAAAGTAATAGAAATTTAAGTTAAATAATATTTATAATTTCTTAAGAAGAATATATACTAAAATTACTTAGGGCTTCTATCTTATCTTAAAGTCACTTATAGCTAAAATTATAATATAACTAGTATTAAATTACTATAGAACTTTTAGGGTTATTAATAGGCTAATAGTTATATTTAGTTAAAAAAAAATTAATATAGTATTTTTTATTAAAGTTAGCTTTTTAAATAATACCTCTAAAAGGGTAATTAAGCTTATATAAGGTAGTAATATAGGTCTTAGTAGATATACTCTTATTTATACACTATTTACCTTACTTATAGTAAAAGTAAGTAGAAACTAGGCTATTTTTAAAGCTTAAATAATAGCTTTTATAAGAAATTCTAAAGCTAATTATATTCTACTAATTTTAAAGTTTCTTAAGAGCCGCTTTAATTAAGCCTAAAGGCTCTACCTAGAGCGCTATAAGGCTTACTATTAGGTGTGTTTTAGTTAACCTAGGGAGGAAAGGGAAAAAACACGTTATATCACGACCTCGATATTATGGTGTTATAAGGGCTCTGGCCTCTGATTAGTCTGATTTTGGCGCTAATTTAGCCTATGTGGGGCCGTATCCACATTGAGTGCAAAAATTCAGAAATTGAGTGCTAAATTTCAGCCCTCGCCAAACAGGGCGCTCGCTGACGGAGAAGGCGGCTTGCCGGGCGGCACTAGCCTCTCACAGATAGCAGCAATACAGCGATAACCCCACCACAGATTTTCAACAGACAGTCCCCTCTAAAAAGCCCGCCTCGCTTTGCTACTTTTTCCGTCGTCATACAAGCACATCCTCACAAACACGCATATAGACATGGCCGACAGAACCGCAGGTCCTGGCGCCGAAGGCCAGGCAGAGATTGACCTCTACGGTACGTCTGCCCAACACACGACACGCAGCCTGATACACCATGGCCGCCGTTGCTAACCAAACGACTTGCCTCGCTCCATCCAGAGGTGCTCTCCATCGAAAAGACTGCGTCTAGCGACGAGATCAAAAAGGCCTACCGCAAAGCCGCCCTCAGGTACCACCCCGACAAGGTCCCCGAGGACCAGCGCGAGGCCTCCGAGGTCAAGTTCAAGGAGGTCACCCGCGCCTACGAGATTCTCGCCGATGAACAGAAGCGCCACCTCTACGACACACACGGCATGGCCGCCTTTGACCCCTCGCGCGGCGGTCCCGGCGGCCCTGAGGCCGACCTCAACGACATTCTCTCGCAAATGTTTGGCTTCAACATGGCCGGTGCCGGCGGCCCCGGCGGCCCCCGCCGCCCCCGCAAGGGACCCGACGAGCAGCAGGAGTACACGGTGACGCTCGAGGAGCTTTACCGCGGCAAGACGGTCAAGTTTGCCGCCAACAAGCAGGTCCTCTGCGGCGGCTGCAAGGGCACCGGCGGCAAGGAAAAGGCCAAGGCCGAGTCGTGCTCGCGCTGCCGCGGCCAGGGCATCGTCGAGGCCATCCGCCAGATCGGCCCGGGCATGATGCGCCGTGAGACCATGCTCTGCGATGCCTGCCACGGCGCCGGCAACGTCTTCAAGGAAAAGGACCGCTGCAAGAAGTGCAAGGGCAAGCGCACCATTGAGGAGAAAAAGGTCCTCGAGCTCTACATTCCCCGCGGCTCCGTCCAGGGCGAGCGCATCGTCCTCGAGGGCGAAGCTGACCAGTTCCCCGACCAAATACCGGGTGACATCATCTTTACCCTCGCCGAGGAGCCCCACAACGTCTTTTCGCGTCTCGGTAATGACTTGTCCGCCGAGCTCAAGATTTCCCTGAGCGAGGCCCTTGGCGGCTTCAACCGCGTCGTGCTCGAGCACCTCGACGGCCGCGGCATCTCCATCGAGCGCAAGCAGGGACAGCTCCTGCGCCCCGGTGATTGCCTCCGTGTCCCCGGCGAGGGCATGCCCTACAAGCGCGGCGACGCCAAGGGTGACCTGTACCTGCTGGTCACCGTCGAGTTTCCCGAGAACGGCTTCCTCAAGGACCCTGCCGCCTACGATGCCCTACTCAAGATGCTGCCGCCACCCCTCCCAGCTCCCAAGACGGATGAGGTGGATGAAGTCGAGTATGACTCTGATGCTGACATTGAAACCGTAAGTTGACGTTGACTCACTAAATATGAACGATGCTAATGTATCTCAGATGGGTGAAAACTCGGAAGGCCCCCGCGGCGGCGGCGAGTGGCAAGACGAGGACGCTGAAGACGGTCAACCGCAATGCCAAGCCCAGTAAACGGAACAGACGTCGATGCGCTTTACATATTTACTCGTACTATATGACGTACAACGAATGTTTTGACGATTGGTGTTTGCATAGAGAGCGCGGACGGTGTTGTTGATGATGATGATGATGAAGAAGAAGAAGCGGGGAGTTGATGAGTGAGGTACGAA
This sequence comes from Beauveria scarabaeidicola, assembly GCA_037289395.1. Lineage (NCBI taxonomy): Eukaryota > Fungi > Ascomycota > Sordariomycetes > Hypocreales > Cordycipitaceae > Beauveria > Beauveria scarabaeidicola. The sequence goes on along the minus strand of JAEIJG010000019.1, from coordinate 75,294 downwards.
GACAAAAGAAGGGCAAACTGCACCGAAGCGCGGGGCAAGCTAGATCATTGAAGGAATGAATATACACTTTTCTCTTATTGTGCACTTTTATCTGCACTTAGATATACAATCTTTTGGATATTATCACCTTTATCCATTAATATGCCACGGTGAACCGGATTGAACAAGGATGTAGCAGCCCTGTAGCAGTCTGTACATGACGTGACGAGGTCGAGATCACCACGGGATGTAGGATAATGATCAAGTTGAAGACCATGCATAGACCACTTTGCTCGAGGCTGAGACGGCCCGTTATGGCTGCCTGGAGCCGACAAGCTTGGCAAACATGATATTTTTTGCCACGACCATGGTCATCATCTAGAAGTCTTTGACTAAAAGATACAACTCGCTTGAATCAGCAAAGCCAAGGGTGCGACAAGATTTCGGTTCAGCAATGTAGACTACCCGACACAAGTGTCCCGGCCTTTTCATGATGATCCAGTCAGGCTGTCTGTAGGCCAATTTCTGGCTATTTGATTTTTAGGTTACGCTCCCTCACGATGAGACTTTTTTTAAATCCTGCTGCCGTGCGTTTGCCTGGGAAAGCCGACTTGACGACAATGTAAGTCATTGTTTCCACCCGTGATGCTATTAGTTTTGTGAACCAGCCACCCAATCGGCACGCAACCGTCTACAACTTCTTTGCTAAATTGAATAGACGTCTGCCCCTTGCATTGGCTTGTCTAGCTGCAGGTTACATCGCTGAGAATAAATAAGTTAAAAAGTGTGGTGCTAATTAGCAAGAGCGGGTAGCGCAAAAGGCGGCACTTGGCTCGTCGTTGCATGGATGATTGGCGGGATTCGTTAAACCGGGCCCTTGAGCAAATACAACAAGATAAAAGTTTGTTAGGTATACACATGTGAAACTACCAATGCTTGCCGACGGCGGCTGAAAATCCCCTCGCGGGCGCCCCAAAGCCGAAGACTTCTCACGCGCCGGCTTCGGGTTGCAACGGGATAACGGCGGAGCTGGACCCTTGCCTTTTTTTTTCTTTTCTCCGCCTCGCTCTGAATGGAACCGCCGTTTGTTACGGCGCCATGCCATCTTGGCTTTCTTTCCCCGACAGATCGGCCGTAGACGCTCTTTTTCATTTCTCGTGTCATGTTATTCTTTCTTGTATCGTCTCTTCATCCATGCACATATTCTCCGAAATAAATCGTCGCCTGTTTGTCGCAACACTTGCCCCCTCCCTCCCCCAAGAACAACCCCACCAAACGCTCCGTCACTCCGACCCCTCGGAAACCGGAGCTTCCTCTTTGTCTTTTGAACACACACGACAACCCTTCGGAACAGCCCCCCCCCCCCAAAACCATCATGGGCCAATCCGTTCCGCAGGACTCGTCTGCGCTCGCAGAAGTGCTATGGACTCATCCCGACCCGACCTCGACGCCCATGTGGCAGTTTATCCAGCGCGTCAACGCCGAGCACAACCTCAACCTCGCGGGGTATCCCGACCTCTACCGGTGGTCCGTTGATCGCGTCGCCGATTTCTGGCGCGCGTGCTGGGAATTTGTCGGCATTATCGCCTCGAAAGAAGCCCACGAGGCATGTCCCCTCCCCCCCGGGGCGCCTTCATCTGCACTGCCTCGTTACTCGGGAAACTGAACCGTACACTAACACATTGCCAGGTCCTCCCCGACCAAGCCCCCATGTTTCCCCGCCCCGACTTTTTCGGCACCGCCCGTCTCAACTTTGCCGAGAACCTGCTGTTCCCGCCCGTGCCGCTATCGGCCGCCGCGCCCGCCGTGCTCTCCGTCACCGAGCTCCAAGGGACGCTCCGCACAACGTCGTGGGCCGAGCTGCGCGAGGCGGTCCGGCGCTGCGCCGCGAGCCTGCGCGCCGCCGGCCTGCGCCCCCACGACGTCGTCGCCGGCTATGTCTCCAACCACGTCGAGGCGCTCGTCGCCATGCTCGCGTCCGCGTCGCTCGGTGCCGTCTGGACCGGCATCAGCCCGGACAATGGCGTGTCGGCCGTGCTGGACCGCCTCTGCCAGATTGCGCCCAGGGTGCTGTTCGCCGACAACGGCACCGTCTACAACGGCAAGCAGTGGCCGAGCACCGCCAAGACGAGCGACGTTGTCGCCGCGCTGCGGCCGGGCGGCCTGGAAACCGTCGTCGTCATTGGCAATATCACTGGCGACCTCGGCCTGGCGGAGCTGGCCGCGCACGGCGTCCGCGCCGTCGACTACGGCGCCTTCCTCGACGCGGCGCCCGCGCCCACCGACGCGCCCCTCGAGTTTGCGCAGCTCCCGGCCTCGCACCCCCTCTACGTGCTGTACTCGAGCGGCACGACGGGCCTGCCCAAGGCCATTGTCCACACGGCGCTGGGCACGCTGCTGCAGCATAAAAAGGAGCACGTGCTGCACTGCTCGCTGACGCCGGCCTCGCGCATGCTCTACTACACCACCACGTCGTGGATGATGTGGCACTGGAGCGTCGGCGCCCTCGCCGCCGGCGCCACCCTCGTCCTCTACTCGGGCTCGCCCTTTCGCCCGTCGGCGCACCTCTCCCTGCCACGCGTCCTCTCCGACCTCGCCGTCACCCACTTCGGCACGTCCGCCGCCTACCTCACCGCGCTCGAGGCCGCCGACGTGCGCCCCGTCGACGACCCCACCCTCGACCTCTCCCGGCTGCAGGCCATCTACTCGACCGCCTCGCCGCTCCCGCCCTCGACCTTTCGCTTCGTCTACCGCGCCTTCCCCCCGGCCGTCAACCTGGCCTCCATCACCGGCGGCACCGACATCATCTCCCTCTTCGGCGCGCCCTGCCCGCTGCTCCCCGTCCGCGTCGGCGAGATCCAGTGCGCCGGCCTCGGCATGGCCATCCGCGTCGTCGACCCCGCCACCGGCGCCGCCCTGGCCCCCGGCGAGCCCGGCGACCTCGTCTGCATCCGCCCCTTCCCCTGTCAGCCCCTCACCTTTTTCGGCCCCTCGGGTCAGAGCAAGTACGAGGCCGCCTACTTTGCGCGCTTCCGAGATGTCTGCGGCGTCGACGGCCCCGTCTGGCACCACGGCGACTTTGTCAACATCCCGGACCCGGCCACCGGCGCGCTGCTCATGCTCGGCCGCTCCGACGGCGTCTTGAAGCCCGCCGGCGTGCGCTTCGGCTCCGCCGAAATCTACAACATCCTGACGCGCTTCTTCGCCGCCGACATTGACGACGCCGTGTGCGTCGGGCGGCGCCGAGAGACGGACGCGGACGAGACCGTCTGCCTCTTTGTCGTGCCCACCGACGGCAGGGCAGTCACCGAGGAGCTGCAGACGCGCATCAAGGCCAAGATCCGCGCCGAGCTCAGCCCGCGCCACGTTCCGGGCGTGGTGGCCGCGGCTGGCGGCGGCATCCCCAAGACGGGCAATGGAAAGAAGTAAGTAAACAGTCTCGTGGGAGAAGCGGTGGGGAAAGGACTTACTAATGGCTGTGTTGCAGGATCGAGGTTGCGGTCAAGCAGATTTTGTCGGGCATCAACGTCACGACAAATGCGTCCGTCGCCAACCCGGAATCGCTCGAGTGGTTCCGGGAATGGGCCAAGACGAACTGAGTCTGCACATGACGACCTGGGGCTTGTACATGACGAACAAGCTGTCGGCGAATTATATACGTGGAATCTGAGAGACAAGGACAAATGGGATAAATACGGATAGAGGTGGTGAAAGAGGACCAAGAGCATGATAATGACACACCGCGAGGTAACGATGATAACAGACGCAGCTAGAGGAAGAGTCTCTCAACTACAATTTACATATTATACACTACGAATCAGTAAGCTATGTCGTACTCCAATCTTAAAGTAATTTGCTAAAGACAAGAGATGCATTTCTCCTCTATCAGATCATGATTAGAATGATTGCATTTTCTTCCAGGGCTTCTTCTTCGAGGGCGGAGCATCTCCTATCGCTATATCAAAATAGGATTAGATTCAAGATTAAAGCATCCGAAAACCCATTGGACACTTGCACATTCTCACGCTCCTCTAGATGGGGCGTCTAGCAGGTTTCCAGAAGAACTTGATATTCTCGCCGGGCTGAGGCTTTAGGAAGTTAATTTCCACAATGTCGAGTGTCTTTTGAGTATTCTCTGATTTGTTTTCATAGGGAAACCCTGTATTGGTGAACCCAATAAATTCTTTCGTAAAGACTCGCACAGAATCGAATCACTTGAAGCGCCTTTCGTCATTGAAAAATGCTTTGGACACTACCTTGCCGATAAAATAAGCGGGCGTTAGTATGTCGTAGAAGAGATTTTGTCGTGTGAATTCCGCTTACGGAACAACAAAGTGTTGTGACATTTGACGCTTCCAAGGCCTAGTTTCGTTCCTCGGTCATCGCCTCGACTGTGGGGACTGGAGCGGTAATTTTCACGGTATCAGGGAGACTTGGATCCGTGGCGAACCGTTGATGTTGTGGTTGGAAAAAGACCGTCTTCTTGCTGGTCTAGTCAAAGTCTGGGTGGGAGAGAGAGAGGGGTCAGGCATTACCATGATACACTCGGCCAGATAGCCTTACGTGATAGTGTTTGAGATGAAGTGGGTGGTTTTATGTAGCATAAACAATCAGGAAGTGCAAACGGGCGAGGCTGTGGCTCGGTTTCCCACCAGAGCGAATCACGCTCCCTCTCGCCGAATCATTATACGGCGCTTGGGAAGCACAAGACATTTTGCGCTGGCCGGGGTGGCACTTACTATTGCGTCAAATACTTCTGCATATATGGAGCGGTTACAGGAACCATAATGGCAGCTGAAGCTCATGTGTCATCTCTTGTTGACTCTGTGGGACAAGAAGTTTGTCGATTTCTCTGTTACTTTATCAGTATGCTGCCACCAAAATTGGAATGCTCTAACTTCATAATTGACAACAGTTCGCGGCCACTGCATACCTTGGGCATGAGAACCACGAAGTGGACGCTGAGATACCTATCATTAGGATTTAACTCTGCCAAACGAGCGTGATACAGCATTAGACTCCAGTGTATAAGGTGGTTTGGTATTATCAGCTCTCATTACCTCGACAGGCTACCCTAAAATAACGAAGGGGATATTGAAAAGTGTCATTGTTACTTGCGACTAATATAGCAGGCTGATCTGGGACTTGATGCTCAATGCGTACAAAATACCATGTGGATTCATTGGTAGCCTTAGTTGTGTGTGCGGCTCACTTCCTAACAACGGGAATGAAACTAACCGTACACATACTATGAATTTGCGGAATATTTGAGTATGTTCTGCAAACTGTATACCTCCAATTCACCGAGCGCCAAATTTGCTGTGCTTTACTCAAAGTTGGCGCTCCAAAAATAGAAAGTTTTTGCTGCTATTTTAGTCCGACTGCAGCCATTGACAGCCACTGTGGCATCAGACGCAGCCGCCATCCGTGGTAGGAACAAAAAAATTGTGATGAGGAACAAAAGAAAAGAAAATTCTGGTCATGAGAGTGTCGCAAAAATGGAACAAGTAGCGTGCAAATCCGTCGCGGGGGAGAGAATGTTGTGAGACATGGGTAAATATGCGCTACGATGCAAAGGAATCTAACCGTCTGCCATGGCTCATAGATGATACAGTGCCCCGGACCAGGAACGACTGCAGGCGCATGCTACAAGGCAGAACATGTCGGACTGCGAAGAATGCAACGTCGAGAAAGGAACAAGGAGGTGCGCGGTGGTCAGGCGCGACTTTCTAGTTCGCACCATGTTTCTTGACGTTTTGATGCGTCGACAGCCCAGACTACTGGCCAGCGCATGCGGTTCAGCTGCGCTGGAGCCGATGGTTGGAAAGGTGTAGGAATATTTACAGAGTAATCTGTAATTGCAGATGCTTTTGCCTTCTCCAACGTCTCAATGCAATGTACTCCGTAAACCTAGTGCGTACGCCTACGAATGCAGGCGACGGACACGGATAGTCGAATCATGATTCGACATGGGAGTATCTGGTGAGAACCGGTAGGCCCCTGTTAAATAGTGGGCTCGGTGAGCGGGTCGAGTCGGATATCGAGAAATTGCTCTCCTTTTTGGCCTTTTTGGCTTTTTGGAGGGTAATTTTCTTCTTGACTTGGCTTGGGTGCATGACATGGGCAGGGATTGCCGTGCATGCAGACTTTACTCGGTCGGTACGGACCAGAGCGCGAGCAAGCGAGCCTGCTAGTTAGTTGAAAGTTGAGACGCCGTTTTACTGGGCACTTGGCATGAGCTGTTCATTGACACAACCCGGTGCGAAAATAAAACGAAACAACACGAGGGCGGCAATGAGGGTTTCGTTGCCGTGTGTTGCGTCATGATGCAGCCAAGCAGCTAAAAGCAGTAGTTTGCTGCAGTTAGATGGCTGCAGACGGGCGCATCCAGCCAGGATGATGGATGGCAGACACTGACAGCACTACAACACTGAGTTGACAGGAGAAAGACAACTTTGGACGCACCAGATGGCTGAAAGTTGACGTGGGTCTTGTTCCTCGGGCGTTGTATGGCGAGGTCCCTCTCCCGTCTAGGCCTATCATCCCATCTGACAGGTGACTCCTGCTCCTCGAGTCCTTGTACAAGTCGGGCGGTAGCCGGTAGGGCAACTGGCTGTATCATAAAGCTACCAGTGATTATTGATCGACTCCAAATGTGCTGTCATACGAGCAGGTGCGACAACGGCCAGGGCGCACCAGAGGTTGCGAGGGCTCGCCGGATGGTGGTGGTTTGAGACTGGCGGTATTGCTGACACATGTGTGCAGCGTGAAATGGCAGTCGAAAAAGTGGTTTGCTCGGAGATGTTGATACGGATCGGTTAGAATCATGGCCCGCAGACAATGAGGATGAATGGGTAACTCATCAGGGGAGCAAGGGAGCAAGGGAGCCCCCGTTGTTTGCGGAAGAGGCTTGTGTGTGGCTGGTCGGTACAAACTAGTCAGTGGTTCTGGTGGGCGATGATGGAGTGGTGAGATTAATAAGAGCAAAAAACTATGGCAAAAAAGTGACTACTAAATCCAAGGTATGTACCTAGGCGGGCTAGGTATTAGGTATACCTTCACTATTATCAGGGATTACTACTGGTATTAGGGAGGCGAAATGAGATAGGAGCGCCCCACCAGTAGAATCTTCGGATGGTACTTGCCTGGTCGGCCACGTTTACACTACGAGTAAAGTATCTCCAAGTTGGCCAACGTCTGCCTTCATCGCTAATTATCCGTACATCAACTGGATCCGTAGAAATCCTCGGTTGCAGACATTCGTCACTAGAAGTGCTAGTAGTTATACTCGCTACAGTTTACGGATAGAGAGCACAGAAATTAAGGGATGCTATTGACGGCCTGTGAGCACTCGACCCCCCGTCCGTCTGGCTCTGCTCATCTCTTACCACGGCCGAAGCTGTCGATATTCCGTTTCCATTTCTTCATAGGTAATTTAGTCTTCAGAGACGCTCCAGAGATGCACACAGAGCCCAATGATGTGCAGAGGAAAGAGGCTGCACCGGTGCGCAGGCCCCCGGCCCGCACAAGGTATCCATTACTATTAGCGCTAGCAGGAGAAACATGATGCTTGGCCAAGATGCAGTCCATGGTGCAGCGCTGCCAGCAATAACATGATAAGACGCCATCACAGACACAACAGTAAATGCCGGACCTCGGCGGTAGATTGCTACAGCATATCCGTATTTACCGGCCGTGTCCGAAGACGTCAACGTTTGCGCATGTCGTCAAGAATGTCTGAGAGAGAAGCACCCGGTGTGGACCATGTTCGTGGACCATGTTCCCCTGACGGGATAACAGGTACCCAGAGACAGCGAGGCTGGTCCTTTTTGCCCGTGCTCTGCAGCGTCAAATCGTGGGTAGACCTTGGCTAGATGTGGCGATTTTCGCGCAAGGAGGATATGCCCGAGATGAGCCTTGGTCGTTTTGTTTGCATCGATTCAAGACCGTTGCCTTCGTGGAATAGACGCTTGAGAGAGCTAAAGATGACCAAGACAGCCAATGGGGAGCACCATGTACCTGCCGGCAGGCGCCATTCAATTGGGGAATCTCAGCTTGTAGGGGGCCACAGGGGCATCCACAGCAGCGTCCACCGATGCGGCATGGGGGCCCTGCAGCATCGCGCAGAAGCATTGATGCATTGCCATGTATATCTGTGAGTGGGAAAGGGAAAGGAAAAAAAAAAAAGGGACGGGGAAAGCAGCTATATAAATATCTCACAACTCATGTTGTTGGTCGATTCTTTGAATATTTGTGCGGCGGAATTTGCATTACTTGGTCCGCCACGGCCCCTGTTGAGTGTTGAGTCTTGACCGAAGCTCTTGTTTATTTAGCTCGCCCACATCCACCTTTATCCCGGGTCACAGTGGGCACCAAACAGCCAAGTCAGCACAATCAACCCCCAGAAACTGTACCTGACCTGGAGTGGTGCGCCTCACTATTTAAATACCAGTAATAAACCGATTATCAGTAGGTCGGGTACCTACCGGACTTAAGTTTACCTACTAGGTACCCATTCGGTGCTCTGATTTTGGCCTGGTTGCTCATCACTTGTAGGTACCTCACCGTGCTAAGCCCGCTGTTAAAATAGGTAATGAAGCCGCACCACCACTGGTCCACCAGCTTGTCTGCTAGAGCCTAGCGCTCCCTCAGTCCTCACTGTCCGTCGCCTGTCCACTTTCCACCACCCAAGCCCCAGCTCCCCAGCAAGCACCAGCCAGCCTGGCCCCTCTCTCCCTCACCCCCCATTTTCTTCCTCCCATTCCAACGCCCGCCAGCAGAAACCCGTCCATCAATCAGCCTAGCCTCGCACAGCCCAGCCTCTCTCATCCGTCCATCCTCTCCTCCTCCTTAGCCCGCTGCTTGCTGTTCCTGCTTTTGCTGCTGCTGCTGCCGTCGCCGCTCAGTCAGCTCTCGCTCGCTCGCTCGCTCGCTTCCTGCTTGCTTGCTCTCCACTTGATCTAAATCCATCTCGACTCCCATTGACGACAATCAACGCCTCTCGAACTCCCCCGTCCGCCCCCCAACCCTCGACGACACGAAAAGAAGTCGACCATTTTGCGACCCCGAGTCGTTGGTCCAACCCCCTTCCAACCCTTCGTCACTCCAGTCCATCTTCGTCACGCCGTCTACTTGCGCTGCTCAAACCCCTAGCCGATACTCTCCTCCGCTCCCCAGCCCGTCGCCATGAATTCCCAGGGCCAAAACGATGTTTCGCCCGAGGCTATGCAGGCGCGCATCCAACAGGCGCGTCGCGAGGCCGAGAACCTCAAGGATCGCATCAAGAGAAAGAAGGACGAATTGGCCGATACCACCCGTACGTTCTCTTCACATTCAACCCCTTCGCCATCTCGTTTACCGCTGTCGCCCTTGCTCCTGTTCCGCCTCACTAAGCTGCTGCTTGCCACGTCGCTAGCCCCGACATTGCTATCTCACTCCCCCATCACCCTCCTGTTAATGCATCCTCCATAAATCCCTCCCTCATATCCATTCCCCTACCAAAGCTGACCCATGTGTACCGTCTACAGTCCGGGCCGTTGCCCAACAGGCTCACGAGCCCATCCCCAAGAACCAGCTCATGAAGGCCAAGCGCACTCTCAAGGGCCATCTCGCCAAAATCTACGCCATGCATTGGTCTACTGACCGTCGGCACCTCGTCTCCGCTTCACAAGACGGCAAGCTCATCATCTGGGATGCCTATACCACCAACAAAGTCCACGCCATTCCCCTCCGCTCCTCCTGGGTAATGACCTGCGCCTACGCACCCTCGGGTAACTTTGTCGCCTGCGGTGGTCTCGACAACATCTGCTCCATATACAATCTCAACCAGCAGCGCGACGGCCCCACGCGCGTCGCCCGCGAGCTCTCTGGCCACGCCGGCTACCTCTCCTGCTGCCGCTTCATCAACGACCGCAGCATCCTCACCTCGTCTGGCGACATGACCTGCATCAAGTGGGACATTGAGACTGGCCAGCGCATCACAGAGTTTGCCGACCATCTCGGCGACGTCATGAGCATCAGCCTCAATCCAACCAACCAAAACACCTTCATCTCCGGTGCCTGCGATGCCTTCGCCAAGCTCTGGGATATTCGCGCTGGCAAGGCCGTCCAGACCTTTGCCGGCCACGAGTCCGACATCAACGCCATTCAGTTCTTCCCCGACGGCCACTCATTCGTCACTGGCTCCGACGACGCCACTTGCCGACTCTTTGACATCCGCGCCGACCGCGAGCTCAACGTCTACGGCGTACGTCTTAAACGCCCAACCCCCGTTTCTCGCCCTGCTAACCCTGGTCATAGTCTGAATCCATTCTCTGCGGAATTACTTCGGTTGCCACGTCTGTTTCCGGGCGTTTATTGTTTGCTGGCTATGATGACTACGAATGCAAGGTGCGCAAAAGTCCAATCGAATCCACCCAGCCAAAATACTCACATTTGCAGGTTTGGGATGTTACGCGAGGTGACAAGGTCGGCTCTTTGGTCGGCCACGAGAACCGCGTCAGCTGTCTGGGCGTCAGCAACGACGGCGTCAGCCTGTGCACAGGTTCATGGGATTCTCTGGTACGTAACACCGATCTGCGCTTGTTGCACACAGGAATGCTGACCCCCACTCAGCTCAAGATTTGGGCCTATTAAATCTAGCCGATATGTGGAGAGATTCTCTGTTTCGATACCGTGACAATCCGGCGTGCGCAGCGGCGCACTAGTCATGCGCGAGCCGCTCGACGACTACACCGACGGGCTGGACTGCAGACGACACGACACGAATTGACGGTATGCGGAAGCGAGAGAGCAAGACGAGGCTTGCTGGCGTACACTGCACGATGTGACGACACGTACATTATATATCTACTTGGACCGAATAATGAGGCAGATCAGGGGCACTTGTACTCTTCAGCGCAACAAAACAGTTGGATGCTTGGCACATTTAGTCCCGAGTTGCAGAAGCGGACGGATGCGATTGATACCTCATTTACCATGGATTTTCTTTGCCCTTTTGTCCTCTATTCCTTTACTTTGTTTGGTCTCTTTTTCTTTTGCCTTTTCTGGCCTTCTCTGCTTGCTTTGCTGGTCCTTTTTCTTTTTTTCCTCTTCTTATTTCTCGTCTCTATTCCCTGCGGTTGAGCTCCTCGGTCTTGTTAAAAAAAACTTATCCTGTGCAATTGTACTTGCTGCTCTATACAATGAGTCTTTGTTTTTCTCGCACAGCGTCCTCATCCCACAAGCACCCTTTTGTCTCAATTTCTCTCCCCCTGTCCCCCTCTTACACACACATCCGTATCGTTGCCGTCTTCTGGGGATTCGCTTGAGCGATCTGTATTACTTGGACGAATGTCCCTTCTTCTATGTTGCTGTCAGTAAAAGCCTGCGTACTCCCTCTGAAGAAGAAAAAAAAGGGGAAGAGAGGAGAGAAAAGGAAAGGAGACGAGTTTTTTTTTAATGTGTATGGAGGGGTAATTTCATTTGCTTTGATTCACTTTTTTGGTCGGAGACGGAGGAAGAATCTTGGCAATCTCTCTCTTTTCGTGGGTCTTGCCTCTTTTTATTGATTCATTTTTTTTTTCTCATTTTGAGGAGGACGGTGAGAAGGAGGGAGGATGGCCAGCTATACCAAGAGTCAAATCCAAGTCTGGGAGATGATATACTGAGATTATCAACACTTTGTGCATACTTGGATGGCTGCGTAAAACAGGGAGCAGGTCCAGTGTGACTTGGTAAAGGACCCCTCCCCCTCCATAAGAATAATATGCGCATCTACTTTGCGCTGCTTGCTTTGCCAGTCAACGCCAGCAGCGTTCTCAAAAGGTGGGATTGGTGGTGCCTGGGCTGCCCTACAGAGTTTGATAGAATAACTTTGACCAAAATACCAAAGATGCCACGGATGCCGATTGCCTCGACATGTTGGAGAATTGTATCAAGACGAGTTGTAGTTGCATACATTCACCAAGGTTCGGTGCCTGTAGAAGCTTTGGCAGGAAAATGAACTCGATATATACGATGGGTGCTGAGCGCCCATGACGAACGAATGTCGCATTTCCCTGCACCTTGTGTATGCTTTCTATTCAACTTGGTCATTTTCGCTCCATCTTGTGTGCGCCCAAGTTTACAAGGAACAGCAGCCGCAAAAGAAAGAAAAAACGAAAACGAAAAAGAGGATTGGTTGCCAGCTCAGACATGGCGAGCTTGCTTGCGCAGCTAGTTACTCACAACCTTTTGCTTCCACCACCACAAGTCACTTGCCCAGAGTCGACAGATGCACAACCCGAGGGGGGAAAAAAGAAGAAGAAAGACTGTACGGGCTGGTGATCTAATAATGACATATAGAGAGCGGCAGGCGGGCGGTGCTGACCGACTGACCCTCAAGCTTTTTTGGCAGTGCAACAACATCCGCCTCGGCGTCCAAACGCTTGCACAACTCGACGAGACCAACGTCGCCAAATTTCAATCATAACACAAGAGAGAGAGAGAGAGAGAGAGAGAGAGAGAGAGAGAGCAATGGAATCCGAACCAGAAGCGGACGAGCTCGCCGTCATTTCCCAAGTCCGCTACCGGGACCTGGATCACACACACGACCAATGGCTCTACGCGCGAGAACTGGGAGACCAGACCGCAAGCCTCCTGCAGGCTTGGGCCACGGATAAACACGCGCGCCTGCAGCAAACGCGCCGGGAAGGTGAACAGCCGCAAACGCAGCCTGGCAACAGGGCCACGATGAGCAGCACCCCTAGCGCAGAGGCAACGGAATCCTAAGTGTTCCATCTCGCCAAACATCACCATCGCCAGCATGGCTAAAGACAAAAGAGGACACGCAAGGCGGCCCCTCTTGGCAATATCCACGCCAGACGATGCCATTTCCGGGCAGCACATTCTCAGGCAGCGTCTTTCAAAGCAGTGTGCCCCTCCAGGTAGTGTGGCCGAGCGACACGACTTCCCTGTGCGGCCGTCATCGAGAAGCGGAGGGCGACGAACAAAGCTGGTTGTCGATGCGCTTCCCACGCCTTGCAGCAGCAGCAATTCTACGGCGTCCTTTACCGCACAGAGACACGAGCTTGTTCGCAGGCCATGATGTGCGCTCTGCTCGGTACGTCCTGTGTGCCCCGCATCGTCCCAGCGGAGCCTCTGGCGATGCAGCGGGAGCTTCAACGTCGCTATTCTCGTTGCGCACTTGCATTTTCGGCGCAACATGTGCAAGTTTACCCCGACATTGGCAAGATCATCAATGAGGTTCCTGATCACGTTCTCGATGTCTATGTGTTTGGCGAGGGCACCCCCGGAGAGCTCGGCCTGCGCAGTAAGAAGGTGAATGGCAAAAAGCCCATCGACGTGAAGCGACCGCGTCTCAACGATGACCTTGACGCCAAGTCAGTACTGGTAAAGAAGGCTAATTTCCGAAAGGCGAAGCTAACCTCGACTTCTTAGTAAACGGTCCCAGAACAGGCCACCGGTGGCCTCGAGTAGGGTGGCAGTTTAAGCGCCTCGTTGCACCGGCTCTTGGCCAGTCTTTCCGGTCAAGCATGGGCTTAGCGAGGCCCAAGGTAAAAGTCTGGCCATAAACTGACATACGCATCGGTAAGATGAAACCTTCAAGGAGCACCTTTTCCGCGACCTGACACGCATCACGCTGTCAATGAATGCCATCCCGCAGCCACGCATCGGCGCGCGCTGTCTCTCCAGCAAGATACACTTTCTCTTAGCAGCAGGTCATTGAGCCTATGTATACATACACATGGTGGAGATCAAAGGGGTCTCTTTGCCGATCCCTTACTGACGTACCTACTTTAAATAAAGTAGAGCCACGATTTTCTGTCACTCCAGGACGCCAAGCTCCGGGAACAGCCTAACAAATCGGCACTCGACGTTAAGGACGGCCGGCGCCAAATGGCCGCTCGTACTACGCTGCGAGCCACGGCGCACGACTTTATCGACGCAGACTTGCGGCAGGGTCTTTGTTATTTGACCTTGACGGAACAAGTATCATTTCTTCGATAAGCCCTATTTATAACTTCAACTACATCATCAATTTTAAGTGGACACACACCTTGTCAGCGCAGATACAGACCCCTCTATAATATTAGCTCACGTTTTGGGCTGTTAACGGACTCGATAAGCCTGCCCACCTTAAAAGCAGTACGAGGCGGCCCGTAAAGAATACCTGGTTGTGTATATAGATGAAGAAGTGAAGAGGCATGGCTCGACAAGGCAGGCAGGGCTGCAGCGTAAAATATACTTGCAGAACGGCCGCAGCTTCTGGTCCTTCAAGGCCATGACGATCCCGAAAGTAAGTACAGTCTGTTCGACACGCACATACAGTCCAGGTTCAACGAGCGCCACCCCGACATGGCCGTCTTTGACGACGTCTTCTACTGGAACTGGGGGATGCAAGCGTCGAGTCATGGACAGAAAGCTGCAGGAGAGGGAGACGTACATAAAAGAGCTTAAGAAGGCGCACCACACAGAGGATGACGAGGAGGCATACTGAAACCGTCTTCTTAGGACCTCAGAAGCGTGTGGGCTGTGTGCCTCGCGGTTCTTGACTCTGTGTAAAACCGAGGAACCGACTCGTGTAGCTTTGAGATGTCGGACATGAAATGAAGGGAAGCATGTGCCTTTTTACCTGACTTTCGTAAGAGTTGGCATATCATTAATCGAAAATTGCATAAACACCGTAAGTCGTTGCATCGTCTGACGCAGTCCGTGAAGAAAAAAATATATATTAGTCCTCCGAAAAGGAGACTCGGCGATACACAATGTCATGATTTGTTTAGTATATACTTCGTAACTATGCTCATCATGACAAAAGTTGCCTTGTGCCAGACACCCCCTGGGGTGGAAGGCTAGCTGAAACGCACAGAGCCGGAGCCTGAAACACCCGCGCCACGAGCCAGCACCAACGAGGGTGGTGAGGCTGAGCGCTTCATTTTCGAATGCGGCAATAGCTTTTTTTACTGCTCAAGTTAACTGTATGTAGATCCTCGTAGGGAACCCTGGAATAGGCAGTTTGGCAGTGAGTGATTCGACCGCCATCTGGTGGCTTGACTCTGTCGCCAATTGATGAAAAATCAGCCTAGATCAGCAGTCAGACGGCCCAAATGCCGCCGAAAAAAATCAGCAGTGTGTCTTTTGGAGGAACTTGCAGGACTTGAAAAAAACGGCAATTCTGTGCCCCCCTTTCACGAGCCTGTCGAGGAGTATTGACGTGGCGGCCGTCTGCGCCCGTATGGTAAGAGCGTTACTAGGTATGCATGGCAAAGCGGTGAATGTGGTCATGGCGCGACGGATGCGCGACTCTGGATGGCATCGAAGGGAAGGTCAAGAATCAAGATTCATGCATGACAGACTTGGGCCATCGGCTGCATCCGTGAGCTGCTGGGGTGGATGATCGCAATTTGGAAAGCCACGTCGTTTTTGGGCTGTAGCCTGTCGTGCAGCTGGGCCATGGGCCATGGGGCTCTGCAGGCTTAGACCAGATGCTGGGTTCTCTTGTACTGATAGGTTGTGCTTGAGACGTTGTTGCATATGTATGGCCCGCCTGAACCGGACGGACAATGACAGAACAATGGCGCATTGTAGTGCTTGGTCCTACTTATGGTGTCGCTGATAGATTTTTGCGCTTTATGTGACGGAACTGGCGCGAGCGTCTGTCAGAGACCCTGGCCAACGGCAGAGGCGAGATATGATAGCATGGCCAACGCGCGATATGTCACGGCAAGAACTGTGGTTCGTCAGTCCGCATCCTTCTAGAAGCCAAGCAAGAAAGGACAAGGGGGCGTGCTTTGTTGTCTTGGCTCGTGATGCACTGATGCTGGTTGTGTTTTCCGCGGTAGGCCTCGCCTAGTTGACAGCTTGCGGCGGCTCCATGGTACAACCAAGATAAGTCGTATGTATTCTGGACGAGACATTCACAAGGGGGAAGCCGCAATCTGGTTCAGAACATGCTGGATTCTTACGCCGGGGGGGCCGATCTACTTGGGAGAAGAGCACCTGAGCTACGACGCCGCAACTTAACCAGGGCTGCCGATATGCACATGCTCGTTTCGAAGGCGGAGGGCCATGCGGTCAATGACCCGAGTCTCGATATTTATTGGCTTGGCTTGCAACATGGACAAGAGGGGGGCAATCTCGCTGGTCTTGACAAGTGTCGTTTGCATCTTTTGGGAGCTGCAGGTCGAAACATCGAGTCGGGGACATAGGTATGCAAATGTCAGCAGCGTGGCGGGTGCATGAGTGGGTGTGGCGCTCCCGATCCTCGCAAACCCCTAATAAGCCACGCTTCTTCCAGCACAGCGAGTCACTCGCTGCTCACTGTAACGCAACGCCAGCCACTGCAAAAGAAGCGCCTTGTCGTAGCAAAGCCGTTACGTCTGCTAGGTAGGTAGGTAGTCTCGTGCGTCGTCTGCAGTGCGGCTTCGGCAGGCCACAAACGCCAACAACAAACGACTGCGATAGAACAAACCCGAAACGACCAGATTTGCCTTTTGTCAAAATATTCCTTTTCTTCAAACTCTCCTGCGCTCAGCTTCATTTCCTTTCTTTCCTCCATCTTCCCACCGCGCCCCTCACGCGTACGCTTCAGCACAGTAAGACGCCGGCACCCCCCAAGCCACACCCCTCCCCCACCTCCTCGCTGCGCTCTGCCCTGTCAGTTTACTCCACCACACACGCTCTCCTTCTCAACGCACTTCCGTGCCCTGCTTCCTCAGCTTCATTCTGCGCCGGCGCGCCGACTCGTAGCTGCTTTCCTGCTTGGCTCGTCCTGTCAACGCCCACTCAAACTGTCTCCCGCTACTTACTCTCGACATATTACACTTGACGCACCGCAGACCCCGGAATACGGCCAGCCCACCTTGGGCACTTCCCGTTGCTGTCGCACTCCCACAGGATCTACATACCTTGGTCGACTCGGTGTAGCCGCACACCCCCGACCCAGTCACGTCTAAATACTTTATATATCCGCCCATCCCGGCTCTCGCAGGCTCTCTCCCGGAGAGTCTATCATTCTGTCCCCCATATGGCTCCAACCACGGCCGCCCAAGACGAATTCAACCAGCTTTTGTCTGATCATACTGCCCGTGCCGCAACACATCCCGAAGACAAACACGACAACAACGAGTCTGACCAGGACCTCAGCGAGGAGGAGACATATAGAAACGCCCAGATTGACGCCAACATGCGCATGCCCACCGCTTCGTCAGAGCTCAAGCTCCCTCCCGCTTCCTTTGACAGCGGACGCTTCACCGGTGTCAAAGGTGTCATTGCCGATGCTCGCAGCTACGAGACGGCGCGCAAGACCAAATGGATCGATCGTGCCCGCAGCGCTCGCCGAAGCATCCTCGGCTTCGCTGGTGTCGCCCCCTCCACCGGCAACAGCGTCACCATCACTGGCGGCGCTCGATCCGACAGCGATACAGACGACGATGCCAAGAGCCATTCTGACGACGAGTTTCTGAGCGAGTGGCGCGAGAGTCGCCGGCGGGAGCTCGAGAGTGCCGCCAACCGCGCCGTACGTACGAGAAAAACGAGCCCGAGCGTGCGCATCTATGGCCGCTTGGACGAGGTAGATGCTATGGGCTACCTCGACGCTATTGAAAAAGTCAACCGTGAAACGACGGTGCTTGTCTTTGTGTATGACAATGAGGTAAGCAGACGCACACCTAACTGTACCTACTTATCCACCATGACTATCGCCACTAACATCAAGTACAAATATAGTGCGAGGTATCAGCGACAATTGAAGATGCGCTCATGCCTCTGGTACGCGCAAACCCGACAACGCATTTTGTCAAGGTCCACTACGACGACATTGAATTTGATCCGGCAGCCGTACCTTCACTACTGGCCTATCGCAACCAAGGTGATCTGGTGGCCAACATGACGGGTATCATTGAGATGATGCCTGACGACGATAGCTTCGACTCGGCGTCTCTCAAAAGAATCCTTCAGCAGCACCGGGTGCTGTAAGCGATGCATTTTCTTGTTATTCTTTCGATTCTTTGCAGACCAGACCCGTCTTCTACTGTGTTGTCGATCGACGCAGACACCCAGTAGACCGGTCTGCTGCTCAGCATGACGCTACATGTAACGATACCCCTGCGCTATGTGCGCCTTTATTGCAGCCCGATGGAGGCAGGTCTTTTGACAAACTACTCGGCCTTTCTTTTTCTTCTTCTCCAAACTCACGTCATTTTTGATTGTTCTACGATGCACCATGTTGCATTTCTGAGACTGCGGATAGTGGAAACGCTGCCTACCTTGCTTCAACTTTGCTTTTTATTTCGGTCTTCCAAACTGTTTACTCTGCGAGGCTTGTATCCCGCATAATATGGGGCAGCATGGGATTTCAATTGTACATATGGATTATTTGTTTTCGGGGTCTATTATATCTCACGGCTATCTTGTTTCTTTTTTCAGTTTTTATCGTCCATGTAGATGGTGTTGGTTTCTTTTGAGATCCCGTTACTATGGCTAGAAAACACGGACCCTCGAAGGAGGGAATTCAATGACCTTATATAAACCAATGCCCAACATGTGTCCATTCATATGGCTGATGCGTTGGCTTCGGTCTAGCAGGGTATACTAGTCAGAAAGGCGTCGTGTGATGAACCGTGATGTGTCTATGGCACTCTAAAACCAAGCCAATAATTAGGCAAAAAAAGGGTCTGGCGGCGAGGAATGGAGGGGCAGTGGACGACCAGTGGACAGCTCAGCGCGGCCGCCGTCTTGGTGACCCCGCAGCGCTTCTGGATCCACTGTGAGGCGGCAGTGACATTACTGAGCCATGAAACGTCATCAAGTTCAATGCCTGCCTCAGAATGGAATAAGGGAAATTTCCTGTTTCTCAGATTTGGATATCGGGGATTTTCATCTTGTACATGTGCCCATGACCCTCAAGATGCGCTCGCTGTCTTATTAGTGTGCAGTCACTACCAACCGTAGCTTTCTGTTTTTTCCCCCTCCAGGCAACAAGCGCATCCTCTAAATCTAACCTTGCTAGCTCTCGGTTTTGCAGCAAACTCTGGTCGAGTCTTATCCATGTATCCCGTCATGTGGCCTATGTCTGGGCGAGGGGTTGTTCTGCACTATCGGCGCCTTCAGCGAATAGCAGCGCCTCACAGCGGCGGGGGCTGGACAGTGTCAAGTGTAGTTGTCGTACAGTGTGTGCCATACTGTCGGGCTTCTCTTTCGGTACTCGCTGTTGGCTGCGATCACCCCACCCACCCGCGGTACCTACAGTGTGAAATCGCATTGCGTAGCCCGCTGTCGCGCTCTCCTCGGTACAATCGACCTACCTCCTCCATGTATGCATTCCATCCCACCTTCCAAAGCGAATGCATGCAGCCTGAAACGTTTCTTCCACCTTGCTCTCCTCTTCTTACGCTTGCACCTCGTTGATTTCTGCTTTTGACAATCATTCCACCATCAGCTTCTCACTTTGCTCCCCGCCACCGCTCGTACAAATTTTGGCTGCCAGCGCACGCCTTCTAGCAACTATTCACGCTCGCACCGGCTTCGCCTCATTCCAGCCCACGTTGCACCCTTCTCCCCAGACGACCAGGTACCAACAAGCATAAGGCCCTCAAATCATCTTGGCCTGCTTCCTCTGCAACAGAACGCAAATAGGCTACATCGCCGACTTGTCCGAAAGCCGGCTCTCGCTCTCTGACCTGTACAACTACCAGGCGTGAACCCCACCTCATCGCCATCAGGCAGCATCAGGTTACAAACAGCCGCACAGTCGACGCCTCAGACTCAACACAACATTCTGAATTAACCTCGTGCTTTGTCATTGTCTTTGAAATTCCTGTCTCGCCTCTTTCCTTTTCCAACATCCCTCGCGCTGTCTACATGGTGGTCAGTGTTGCCCGCACCTGCAATCCTCCTTCAGCTGCTGCGGTTGTGTAAGCCCATGCACTTCTGCATGGCCACTATCCGCTAACTTCACCCTACTGACTTGTGTACTTCGTTATGGGACAGCAGGACACTCAGATCCCGTCGACTTCGCCGTCTCTCAAAACTCGTCGCGACACGCAGATCTTTTCTCCCCTGCCGAGACCGTCGTTGCAGCAAGATTCTCAAGAGCCCCAGCTGTCCTTCTCCGAGCCTAGTCTCCGATTTCCCCGACCACAGGGCAACCAAAGCCTTGCCCACTGGATCTCTAGCAGCGATCCAGACATCATGCATGTGACGAGCGCCCCGGTCGAGGATGCCGGTTTGTCCGAGTCTACGTACGAGTTAATAGGGTGCACCGACACCGAGTCTCAGGACGGCAATTGCACGGACAACATCAGCGAGTCGGTCGGCTCGCTTGAGTTTCATCGTCCAGATGACGTTGTCAGCCTCGCAGGCACAGAGCACACCTGCGATGAAGAGTCGGTCGCTGATGCCCACGAGGATACTCTTCTCAGTCGCGGTCCAGAGCTTGATTATCTTCAGATGCAGCACCCCATCACCGCAGATGATGCTGACGATGACGACAACTCCTCGAGAGCTTCCCTAGAGTATGCCGATAATAGTCTGCGTACACCTTCGATCCTCACGCCTGACGCCAGCCGATACTTTGGTTCTCAAGACGAATCTTCCAAAGCAAGCTTCCTCACTGGGTGGCTCCTATGGACTTACGGCGTGTCTGACTCTATCGCGCACTTGGTATTTGCGGCCCTGCCAGGCTTGTTAACTCTCATTGCTGTGGCTTTGGTATTCCACACATTCGCCCCAGGGACTGAGAACGTCTTACAGCCAAATGTGTCTAACATTGCATCAACTATTGCAAAGACTCCGTTCTTTCCACCGTCTACGCAGAGCCAGCACCCAAACACCCCAGCTCTCAGCTCCTCTACTTCTGGAGTTGCGTTGATCCCGTTACAAGGTTCGCCAGATGAAGGCCTCTTTCGCTCACGGAAACCGACTGTATATTTTACACCTCATGGCAAGAACGATGTTTTGATCCACGTTGCGCGGGATGTCAGAGATACTTGGATGTCAAACAAGTGTCTCAATGTCACAGTATTAAGAAGCACGCAGGAGCTCGAGTTTTCGCTCTTCCCCGTTGAGGATGGCATCCTTGTCAGGTTTCCTCGCCGAGAAGCCTATGGCGTTGTGAACCTCTCCGTCAAGAGCAAATGCCGCCCTAAGATAGAAAAGGCCATCAAGGTACACTTTGGCAAGGGCATCATAGTGGACGCCTTTGAGAGGACAAAGAGCCTAGCCCAAGATCTGTCGGAGCTGGTCCCTGTTGCGGCGCATGAGGCAGGACGGTGTCTTGCTGGAGCTGGACGTGTTCTTGAATCCGCCTCGGAATCATTCGCCCATGCATGGCTAGCTGGGACTGAAAGAGCGCAGGATCTGCTTATCAATGCGAACATTGGCACCGGCGGTCCTCTTGTCAACTCTGTCTCCCAGATTTGGCGAGATAGTCTCGAGTTCCTTCATGAAAACACCGACATTCAAGAAAAGTACCGCAAGTCAATTTATTCAGTACGCAACGCTCAAACGCAGCTCCGACTTGGGTTATTGGATGCGCAAGTGTCGGCCCGCATGTGGTGGCTCAAAATTCAAGGCAAGGACGACGAATACCGGGCTTACGCGAGCATGGCGCAAGTGTACCTACAGCACAAGAGAAAATCAGCTAAGGAGCTCCTACAAAAACTCCAGTCGTCAGGGATGAAAGCAAGGGCTTAGGACGCTCAACTCGGCGGCTTATTACGATACAGGACTTTGTGGAGGTTCGGTAGGTTCTAGGCGATAGCCGCTTTGGATTTTACTGTCTGCGACGCAACACAATCAGGAACTGAACACGCATGGAATACAGGAGTTTGAGGTTTTTTTTAACTAGGTAGTTGGTTGCTTATTCTGATAGTTTTTTTTTTGCTTTTTGTTTCTGGTTCGTGAGGCGGGGACATTGTATGCAACTGGTCGCCGGTAGTGGAATGGCTAAGGCTTAGAGATTTAATTTGAAGAACAATACCAGTCGTGTTTTCTACTATAAAATCTGACTCTTTGCTGCTCCGAGTTTCTCTCCCGTTTCTAGTACGGGGCGCGGGGTAGCACTGCTGTCACGTTGTGGCACTTTGGGCTGTGAGATTTGCACGTATTACCGTGATACAGGCGGCAGTGGGCATCAAGGTATCTCTCCAGTCTATTCACTATGAAAGGTACATCGACTACCTACCTACCTATGTGGCGAGGCAGACATGCCCCAACCAGTCCAGGGAGGGCTTGAGCTTGGGTTTGTGCTCCGCGCCGCCACCCTGGGCCCCCTGGGCCGCTGGCTGTAATGAGGGGCAATGCTCGCCTCGTTTTTTACTAGCCCGCACTTGTAATTTACAACAACAGTACGACCAGTTCTGCATCTGCCACTCGGACCCTCCCCAAGTCTTTTTCTCTTGAGCCATACAAGAAGAAGCAGCATATTGTATCACGGGCCGACCTTGAACTCGTTTATCCTTTCAAAGTATGTCTTGCAGCGCCGGCCGGGCATGGCCTGGGCCATGACCCCCTCCCCTCCATTCACAAGCTTTCCACCCCTCTCTACGTACCTGGCGTCTAGCGGCGGGCAGAGAGGGGCCTGCCTGGGAGTTGCGGTGGGCATTAATGATGAGCAGTCGAGGCTAACGGTTCGTTTTTCTTCTTCTCTGCAATAGATTTTCTTGTACCGTTTATTCTGTCGAGTCATCGCACGCATCGAGCAAAATGTCGACTTTCGAAGCTAGCGAGCCCAAGGTCGAAGAGACCCAGCCTTTCGAGGCCTTCGAGGTATGAGCGTGGATGCTGCAATTTTTCGTTTGGTGGTGGGGGGTAACGGTGTGGTTGAACAGTTGGGACACAGGAAAGAGAGCAAGGAGATTGTTGTGCGGCTACAAAATTTTATGTGCTATGCGCAGTTTGCTAACTATGTAATTTTCACCAGACCATGGGCGAAACTACGGCCACCGAGGCCACCGAGGCCACCGGCATCGAGGCCACTGGCACCGAAGCCACTGGCACCGAGCCCCCTGGCACCGAGCCCTACACTGCTGAGGCTACCGAAATTGAGGCTACCGCGTCGGAGCCTACCGCTACCGAGCCTACCGCTACCGAGCCTGCGGCGGCCGAGGAGCCCGCTGTCACCGAGACTGAGACCAAGGAAGATGTGCCTGTCACCTCCTCCGCCGTCTTCTCCATGTTTGGCGGCGGCGCCAAGAAGGAGAAGAAGGATGATGAAGACCGCGGCGACAACTCTGGCAGCGCCAAGGCTCAGCGCGATGCCGCCAAGGCTGAGGGCGAGGAGGAGGCTCCTGAAAGCGAGGACGTTCA
The DNA here is from genome assembly GCA_037289395.1 of Beauveria scarabaeidicola. Taxonomy (NCBI): domain Eukaryota; kingdom Fungi; phylum Ascomycota; class Sordariomycetes; order Hypocreales; family Cordycipitaceae; genus Beauveria; species Beauveria scarabaeidicola. Next base: position 52,026 of record JAEIJG010000019.1, on the reverse strand, counting down.
CTTTGAGCCCGTCATCAAGCTGACGGAGAAGGTCGAGACCAAGACCAACGAGGAGTCCGAGGAACAGCTCTTCAAGATGCGCGCCAAGCTCTTCCGCTTCATCAAGGAGTCCAACGAGTGGAAGGAGCGTGGTACTGGCGATGTTCGTCTGCTCAAGCACAAGGAAAATGGCCGCACGCGCCTGGTGATGCGTCGTGATAAGACGCTCAAAGTCTGCGCCAACCACTACAGTAAGTCAAGATGAGATAGGGTGCACAAAATCGACAGATCTGACAAAAGAAAAACAGTCGTGCCCGACATGAAGCTGGCTCCCAACGTCGGCTCGGATCGCTCTTGGGTGTGGAACGCAGCTGCTGACGTCAGCGAGGGCGAACCGGAAGCCGTGACTCTGGCTATTCGCTTCGCGAACTCGGACAATGCCAATGAGTTCAAGGGAGCTTTTCTCAAGGCGCAGAAGGAGAATGAGGAGCTCTTCAACAAGGCCGAGGCCGAGGCCGAGGCCACTGCCTAAGACTCTGATAACGAGTTGCCTTGGGTTCGTTTATATAGCGCTTACCTATGAAAGGTCGTGATTTCGAAAAGAAAAAAAAATTGCCTGTCATCACGGCCTCGAGGTGAGGCAAAGTAAGAGGAGAGCACCAGCTTGGAAAGGAACATGCCCAGGTGGTGGAATGGCGTCCGAGCAAGACATATCCCTAGAAAGCATCACATCACATCATCAACCGATCCTACCGCCGAATTGGTGGTGGTGGATATACCCAATAATGACTACTCCTCGAGGAATGAGCAGGAGAGAGACGCACGCGAGGTAGCTATTGCACTGGCAGGAGTCTATAGTAGGAGCAGAGGAAACAAGGAGGGCATGTAGCATTGAGCGCATAAGTCACATCACAATACAAATAAAACAAATAGTTGGATACACTGTGGCAGTGACTTGGAGTGTATGTCATGGAAGGATGAGTATTAAAGCCAAACAGCCTTTTTGTAATCGTCATGAGAAAGCTTGAATACGTTTTGATGAAGCGGGAATACTAGCCAACAATACATGGTGGTTCCGCGTTTGAAAATGACCCGTATCAATCAAAGAGAACCGTGTTGGTCAAGTTGTATATATGACTGGTGTATAAATCGGTGAAAGAATGGATGGGAATGATTGTTTTGGTCGAGTCGAGGGAGAGTTGGCAAGGGCGGGCGAAGGTGTGCGAGGGCGTAAGGTGGGTAGGTACCTACTAAATAGTATCCGTAGTTGTTGGCAGCATTCCCTGGTTAGAATGGCTGTGGGCGGCAGAAATACTGGCATTTTGCGGAGCATTCGTTCAAATCGTCCGCAAGAGAGTACAATTTGCACGATACTTTTCACTGGTAAAACATAAACGTCTCTTTACTGCTGGGGCTTTATTATTAAACATGAACGGAGACGGCGGTTAGGCCCGTGGTAGTAGAAACGCATAGAAAAAAAAAAAAAAGAAAGAGGGCGAAAATGGGCAGCAAAGTGGGTTTGCGAGTCGTGGCAGAGGGTTGTGAGGTACCTACCTCCTACCTACCTGGGGCTGGGGGGGAGGGCCAGCGCTGGCGCGGAAAGGGACTGGAGCAAACAAGCAAGCACAAAGGGATAGCAGATGATGCATGTAAAAAAAGAAGTAAAGAATCTCGGGTTTCCTAAGGAGTTTTTGAGGTTGTGTATTTATTCGAGAAATTTTTGGGGAGAGTAAACTAGGTGTAGATGTTTTCCGAGTTGCGCCGTTGTTCCCGTAAAAGCGCCAGCAGCTACCTTACCTAAATACCTAACCAGCAGCAAGCTGGAGTGCCCTCTGTAGGTACCTATCTAGATGTCGCCGTAACATCGAGTTAGAAGCAGTCTATTGCCAGTCCGTCAAGTCCCCTCCTCCCGCCACCGCTGCCAATTTTTCCTTTTCGCTCCCCGTTTCCTGCTCGCTCTTCGCACTCGCCTCTGCTGCTGCTCTGCCTGCCTGCCTGCCAGTGCCCACGCCTTGCCGAAAACGAAAATCCCCGGTACTCTTTTTGCCTCTTCTCTTTTTCTCCCCATCTGCTATTCTCATACCCTTGGATAGATCATCTCTCGTGCTTTCTCGTCTTCCATCACTCATCGCTATTTCATCGTCGCATCTTTATCCTGGGAGTCACTCTTGTTTATTTTTTCTTTTTTGCTTTCCTTGCTTGGTTGTCTTGATCTTTTCTCTTCTAATTCCCGTGAGATCGATCTTGTCGCGACAACACGCAGAACGGACACAGGCACACATACCTACGCAATCATGTTGGTGGAAGTAAGTGTTATTCAAATTTTCTTCACATCGTCTACTGTTCCTATTGCCCATGGCGTGCTTTGGTTCCTGCCCTGGGTATTAGTGCCCTTGCTGCTCCTCGTTTGCAATGGCCCCTTTCCATTACACACCCCGTTGCTGCGTCGCACCACAACACACAGCGCCGCCTGTGATGTTTTTTTTTTCTGCGCCGTCAGTTTTGCCGCGCAATTTGACTTGGCCCTGGTCTGCCCGGCTTTCATCTTCATATACATCCCAACCCATCTCTGCAACTGTTTCATTCACAATGATTGGCCGGGCGGCTCGCACTTGTCACCAGCTGGTGAGCCTCCGCGTCTGCCAGCTGCCAGGACTGGTTACTGCTGCACCTCACCATGCTGTACACTGTTTGTGTGAGTGAATGCCATCACCCGCCCAGCCGAGCATGTGCAGCACTTTCTTCTCCTTCTTGACTGGATCCCTTTTCATCATGTAAACATCGCATCCGGACCCTCGTTGAAGATCCTTGTTATCCTTCCCATCCTGTCGCTGTCATCACTCGCAGCTCTCGTCTTCTTTCCGCCAAGCTTTGCCACGCATCATTCGCATCGCCGTTTGCTCCCTGTTTGCTGCTGAACAGTCTCTCTTTTCACCCGAATACTATCCTTTACACCCCAATCATCGCGTGATTATTTGGTTCTTCTGCCCTTTCTGCATCTGCTGGTCCATGGCAAAGTCGCGCCATCATGGCACCACGCAAGATCCGCGCAGCTTCCACCAATCCTCGCACCAAAAAGAACATCAAACCACCACCGCCTGAACCTGTGCAGCTCGGTCCTAACGATTTACAGAGAAAAGTCAAGGTCGTCACCGACCAACATGTCATGTGAGCTTCCATCGTCCATGCCCGCAACTCAGCCATGAGCTCTCTTGGCCGAAACCCTCTTGAGCATTCAATTAGGGCCATGACATCCTTTTACCGCTGCTTGGGTTATCGCTGACTGGTCCCCCTTCATTTCTTGCGCGCAGTGATAAGCCCTCTCCTGTCGCCGAATTCCCCATGAGAGAATGGAGCATCCGTCTGTTCCTGCTTGACGAGGACGGCAACGAGCACCCAGGCGACGTTTTTACCAAGGTTGTCTACAACCTGCACCCTACCTTCGAAAATCCCGTCCAATGTACGTACTCGGGATGCTGGACGCGAGCTCGCCCGCATAGCAGCCACTGACCAGTTCAGCTTTCACCAAATCTCCTTTCGTCTGCACCAATGAGGGTTGGGGTGAGTTCGAAATCTCCATCGACTGCTACACCACCGAAAAGACCAAGCTCGCCCCCATTATCCACGACCTCAACTTCTCCGAGACCAAGTACGAGACCACCCACAACGTCGTCTTCAAGAATCCGTCTCAGGCCTTGCAGGAGCGCCTACGCGAGACGGGACCCCTACCCACGGACGAGGACCGCCCCAGGAAGAAGGGCCTCGCCGGCGGCAAGAAGAGTGGCCAAAAATACGACTATGAAAAGATTGCCGAGGCTCTCGAGAAGCTCGAAGAGGAGGATCTACTGCGCGTCATTCAGCTCATCAACGAGAACAAGGGGCCTAATACTTATATAAGAAGTGATGTCGACGGTGAGTCTCCGCTGCGCTGATCCTTTGTCTCGCTTGTTGGCCTTTGGTTGATATCTGTGTGTGTGCTAATAGTGGATGACCTGAATGAAGCCGGCGAATTCTCGATAGATCTGTATACGATGCCTGACCTTCTGACCACGAAGCTGTGGGACCATCTCGTGTGTATTGTCGCTGGCCGATACCGTATCCTTGGTACTAACCGGACCACAGTCTAAGAAGGGCATGGTTGCCTAAGCAGCTCGCGTCGACTCAGATGCATCCAGCCCATATACGGATGCCCTATCGATACAGGCGGGGATGAACCGCCAGCCCTGGAAGAAAAAGACAACTCACAAAACTGGCTTTGCGGGGACCCTTCTTGGTCCACCGAACAATCGGCAATGGAAGAAGGAAGGATGGCATCTTGCAACAGACCGCCAGATTTTGACCCCTTGACAGACTTGACTCTCGAGGAATGAACGAGACGCGAACACTGTGGCATGACTCCGTCGGCATGGGAATGGTGATGTCCTGAGCCTCATAAGCTTTGTGCCAGATAATTTGAGAGGGATGCAGAGCACATGTGGAGCATTAAAAGCATGTATGTATGGACTTTTTGTGTGGGAGGAGTGTTTTTAACAGAAATGCCGTGGACTATTGGTACTTGTTTAGTCGTTTTATCCGGACAGGAGCACATTAATGAAATTGATGGTCTACCTTGATGTGTGCTGCGCAATTGAAGATGTCGTGCCGCGACATGCATATGCACGGAGTATCAATCTGCAGATAGTTTTCCCTCACTGGGCAATGGCCGCCCCCAGCGTAAGACTGTCTAGAGGTCAGCTTTTGCGTCGTCGAATCTTTGATTGTCAGATCTCTGATTGTCAGATCTATAATCGTCGTATTCCTGGTTATTGAATTTCTGATAGTGGGCTTTTATATTGTCGGATCGCTGGTATAAAAGGTTAAAGGATAGCAGTGGGAGAAATGGGGGTTCGAGGAGGCCTTGGCTAAACAATGACCAATTGTGCATCCATTACCTTGTTTAGACACCTAGATTCTGGACCGCATACATGGTGGAAGAAGAAGAAGATCTGCAGCGATAATGTACCGGTCAAATACGCGTATCGATTGCATGGCGCGTGGCGCATTTTACCGAACGCAATACTGGTAGCTACGCCGCCAATGGGCTGCTGCCCATGGCTCGGGGCGGAGAAGAGAGACATGGCTTGAACTGCGTATTTCTATGGATTGCTGAGAGTGACAAGGGCAACTGGGAGAGAAAGAAACACGAGGACAAGGTTGGAATTGGAGCTTGCTGTTTTGACTACTGGTCAAGGACTGGCCGTCCAGATGTGGTATGAGCTGGTCTGCAGCGACACACTTTGGATCGGTGAAATCTAGGTAGTGACACCTCAACTCTCCGAACATATATCCACCCATCCTCCAAGCAGGCTCGGTAGGCCAAGTGGGAGTAAGGCAGAAAGACGGAATTCCGCGTGGGGACAAGGCTGACGCGCCTGGTATCAAGACGAAAATGGACACACCTTGTTGGCAGTTCCATTTTCCCGCACCGCTTCGGCGAGCGTCTTCCGGACACCTTGACCGTAAAGATGCCAATCTTGGCCGAGAGCAGCTGCGAGATCCCCGGACGGCTCTGCGGCAAGGATAAGCTGGGTTGCCCGCCCGCCCGCCCGCCCGTCAATTTCGAGGAGAATCATAATAGAGACTACCATTTCTTCTTCTTCAAGATGTACTATTCTGTCTAGGGAAAGTGCTCAAATTGCTTTGTTCAATAAGACCCCAACGGGTCGGGTATAATACCGCCGTTGCACAGGTCGGCCAGAGTTCGCCGCGAGCGATTGGAGGACCAGGGGCCATGTTCAAAATGGCCGAATCCCCGTTCTATACATGAGGGATGCTCATAATACGTGATCCGTGCAGAGCTCGTCGCTGGCGGCACACCATGCATAGTAGACATGCGGGCATGCGGGCAGGCGGCGATTGCCAATTTGGGCCGCCAGAACGAAATCGAGATGCCGTATCCACACTGAGCTGCGATGGCAAGGCAAGGTGAGTAAATAGTAAATACCGACCAGGGGAGGGGACTTTTTCTCCCCGGCCGACTATGTGCTGTTACAAGCGACCCATTCACGTCGCCGCGCCCACCACCACACGCACAATGCGGCCAGAGAGGCCGCATGCAGAACCACATTGTCTTCGGATCAAGTATCCAAACAAAGGTTCAATGGAAACGCGAGAAGCAGGAACGTTTTCTGCAGGGTGGCGAGGCTGGAACCCATCTGGTACGGACAAAAGGCTGCGAGATGTGGCAGCCAGACGCCACATCTCTGCTTTTACGATACACGAATACACACGGCTCCTTTATCTGCGTTGACGACTCGTTGACGGCTCATTCTCCGTCTCTCTTTCTCACCATGTAGCCTGGCATACTAGACGTTGGCGGCAGCTGTAGCCTCGTTTTGGAGAGTCCACTGGAACGCGGGTACTGCGATTATTAGGCCACATGTGCCGTGGTGGAGGGATCGGGCCAGGCGCGCGTGAGAGGAAAGTGGGCAAAGCACTACTATTGATTGCACAGTAATAATAACGGAGCTTGAATTATTAGTTAGAGCAGAAACCATGTTGATTGACGAATAATCGCTCCGAGTGGGTTCATGGGACTGAAGAGAAAATTTCGAGAGAGGGTCAACGTGACCATGCTTTGGGGGCGGATGGCGGGTGCGCGGTGCGGATGGTGATTGGCTGGTGGGGAGTCGGTTGGGTAATGGGAAAGCCACAAGTTGCTGCAGCTTTTTCCTTTTTTTTTTTCCTTGCGCACGGTCCAAGTGGAGGAGATGGGGCCTGCGTGCTGAGACGAGGATCTGGACGCTGAGGCCAGTTAATATGAACACAACAGCCTCAGGATAAGGGGAATGAATATAAGCTGACAGGGCAGCGGGGGCAGTGATCAAGCTCCTTGGGACGGGAAGAGGGACTGCAAAGCGCAACTGATACAGTCTCTGCATCTTGTGCATATCATCTCATGATGTAAATGTGTGATGTGCCCAGGCTAATGTAGACGAAGACGACTCTTATGTTTACCGAGGCAGTCGTGGCTGGAGAGACCGGAGTAATGGCCATGGCGAGGCGCGGAAGGTGCGGAGTAGCAGCAGCGGGGAGTAACAAACATTGGACAAACAGAGGGCCGTCAGAACAAAATTGCATTGACTTGCCAGCTGCTAGGTTCTGCCTGCCAGCTGCGAGCCTCTTGCCAGATGCCAGATGCCGAGATGATGCGCACCGCGCCACTTGCCATAGAAGGGCAGGGAAAAGCCGGCGCTACGGTAGGATGTGAGCGAAAGCGAGGGACGGTTATTGCGAGCGGTGCCTGTTCATCAAGAGCCCTACGGAAAATAAGAAGAGCAAAGACAACAGCAATGTCAATCAATCTAACTAGGTAGAGGACACTAGGGTTGTCGTTGGCTGCATGAAGAAGATGTGGATGTAATGCATGGGCTGGGGTTCGCTGTACAAATAGACTCGAGAGAAGCGAAGAAGGTTCCCCGCCCATGTTTAGCGTGGACCTTCCCAGACAGTGTGGTTCGCAGCGCAGAGACGGCCAAAAAATCAGCAGGAAAAAAAAGGCTGGGGCAGGCCAGACTACCTAACATCGTGAAGCCCTCTCTGCCTGCCTGCAAGCCTCCTACAGGTACCTGCCGACTGCCTAGACGCACACCCCCTTGCCGTGTACCGGGTTGGCCAATGGCTTATTACTTTCCCGCCCTCGTTCCGTTCTCTGGCCTGCCCTTTCCAACTCCTTCACATCCTCAATTAGCATCACCAATACGGGCCTACCTTTGGGCCATCAGTATTTTAGGTACTTGTTGCAGCCCAGCAGCCAGCGCGGGGGCCGCCGTCAATTCCCCCCGGAGGGGCCACACCCATCCGATCTGAACGTGTTCGAGGGACCATATAACTTTTCTTGTTCCAAGCCCACGCACCACAAAGCCCTTTTTTTTTTCTTATACCGAGACAAGGCGAACAAAAAACCACTGCACCCCGCCACAACTCCGTCTCCCCAATCAACCTCTGTGAACGCTTCACCACGGCATACGCGCGCATGCTGGCGTTTCCTTTTCTGCAACTTTGTTCCTTCCGTTCCTGGCCGATTCGTCGCAGCTGCTAAGTGCTAGCCCTTATTTTCCCCTTCTTTTTTTGCTTCTCTTCTTCGATTCCCCCGCGCCCGCCGCCGTTGGCTGCGCAGGCAGGCTTACTCCTTCTGCCCGCCTGCCCTCGGCTCAACACGACGCCATGGCTCAATACGCCAACAATGCCGCTGCCGCCAGTCCGGCCGTCAACTCGACCCCCGGCAACCAGTCCGGTCCGGATTCTCAAAAAGGCACGTCGTCGGCCGCCAACGACACCCCGCACGACGACAACGCAGGCCAGGCCGGCGCTGCTGGTGCTAACGCGCAGCACAAGCGCGTCTATCAAGCCTGCATACCCTGTCGTCGCCGTAAAGTACGGTGCGATCTCGGCAGCGTCGACAACCCGCACGATCCTCCCTGCGTCCGCTGCCGTCGCGAGTCTAAAGAATGCTTCTTCTCCGCCACTCGCCGCAAGCGCAAAACTGAGGACGACGGCAGCGATCTCGAAGACTATATAATCAGGAACGGTCGCCGCAAGCTCCAAACTACCAGCACAAGCCCCGCACGCATTGAGCGCATAACCTATGCCGAGTCTCCCGCTGCTCAGAGCAGCGCCAATTGGCGAAGTCAGCCTCTGCGCCGCCCCGATGGCGGCCGCCGCGATAAGAGGACCGGGGACTACTCCGAGGATGAGGGCAATCAGACTCTCGAGAACCTTGAAGCCCAGTCCGTCATGCGCCAGACTGTCTACGGCCCCCACGATGCCCTCGACCTCCTCTACAAGGCTGCCACGGATGGGTCTGTAGCCTCTTCTCCTACACCTACGCTTCTTTGAACAGCATCGCTAACTCCATCTCCTCTCAGCAGCCCAGCTTCCAATCACCAACGCGCTAGCAGCATCGTTTCTACCTCTGCTGCTGCGGCTCCCACATCTGCCGCCTCTACATCCCATACGAATCCTCTCGGGCTTCATAACCGACGTCACTCTTCCATTCGCGAACTTCCTCGCCAACCGTCCGCCTCGGCCCGCCCTGCCCAAGTCGAACACCACACCTCCGACTTGGCCTCTCACCCCGCATATGCCGATGCCATCAAGGCGTGGTCCAGATTCCGCTTCGTTCGTGCCGGCTGGTTCACCGCACAAGAAGCAATCGAATACATTGACTAGTACGCATCATTCTCTTGCAACTGCGTAACCCACATACTAACTTGATCAGCTATTACAAATACCTTTCTCCTCTCACCCCCATCTCACCACCCACATTTAGCAACCCCGCCTCGCACTTCACCCTCCTCACGGAAGAACCCATCCTTACCGTCACTCTTCTCACCATTGCCTCTAGATATCGCCAGATCCCCGGCACCGGCGGGCAATGTCGTTCACACGCCATCCCCGAGCAGCTCTGGACATATCTTCGAGGCATGATAGAACGCTGTCTCTGGGGTCAAGAGGCCTTTGGCGGCGGTTTCTGCGGCTCCGGTGGCTCTGCTACGACTGCCATGCTGAGTGAAGAGACCAGTAGCACAGCTCCCTGGCGAGGTCTGCGCAAAGGCAGCCTGCGAACTCTCGGCACTATCGAGTCGTTGCTCATCCTCACCGAGTGGCATCCCCGCGCGTTACACTTTCCTCCGCAAGAGGCCACAGATGAGCTCGTCATTCCTATGGCAGAGTCCTCGCCCCTCATGGCCACAGAAGACGAGATGGCCCGCCCGACAGGTGGTAACTTTGGTGGAAAGCGAATCGAGAGCTGGCTCGAACCAGCCTGGCGAAGTGATCGCATGTGCTGGATGCTGCTCAGCACAGCCATGGGTCTCGCTTATGAGCTCGGCGTCTTTGATGACATTGACGCTATGCTCAAGGACGACGCCATTACCCGCCCGGAATATCGTGACGAAGCCTATCGCATGCGTGCCAATCGTATCAAGCGTCTCCTCCTTATCTACACCTCTCAGCTGGCGGGCCGGCTTGGCTGGACCAGCATGGCCCCCGAACATCTCCGCCGTTCTGACCCTGCTGTTGCTCGCAAGCGACCCATGACAACCGACGGCAACACCCCGTCCACCAGCTACTCACTCTCCAACACCTTCAACTACGTGCCCGACCTGGAGCTCGACGACCAAATCATCCACTGCTGGGCCGGCATCAGCAATGCCATGTATATCGGCAACGAAAAGTTTTTCAAGTCGCGTCAGCACACCACCGACATTATCCAGAGTGGCAAGTATGTTCAGCTGCTTGGGGAGTACGGCCCCATGCTCAAGGACTGGTATCGCGAATTTGAGCTTTTCCGCCTGCCTCAGTATATTCGTTACATCTTGACCATTGAGTACGAGTATGTGCGCATCTACGTCAACTCTCTCTCTCTCCAGGCTGTAGTGGAACGCTGTACCAACAACGCCACCCAGACGGTATCCAACAACTCCAACGGCCAAGGAGCTCAGCCAACCCTCTCTCCTGCGACACTTATGACGTACGGGAAGCTCCCGATTGGTCAACTGGGCGGTTTCACTGCCCAAGATCAAGAATACGTACGCGAGGTTGTTGATGGCTGCCGCAAGCTGCTTCATACCGTAGTCGACGGTCTCCTGCCAGGTGGTTACCTCAAGCACGCGCCCGTACGCACATATTTCCGCATCATTAGTGGAGCAATGTTTTTGCTCAAGACGTTTGCTCTCGGTGCTCCGCGAGCCGATGTACGTATGAGCATCGATCTCATGGACTCAACTGTAGAGGCACTCCGCAACTGCGTGGTCGATGACGTCCACCTTGGACTTCGATTCGCCGACCTGCTCGAGACGCTGACCAGCCGTCTCCGAAACCGTTTCATTCAGGCGCCCACGGGTCCGCTGTCTGGTAGGGAGCAAAGCCCAGTGCCCGACTCAGGCGCCCACGGTGCGCAAGCCGAGAGCGGCTGGTCGGGACACGCTCAGAAGCTGCGCGACGGACTTAATGGCCAGCGCCGCGCTCTGTCCCCCACCATGGAAGGCAACATCTCTGCGACTCCGTTTGACCTCGGCAACGGCAGCTTCCACTACCACCCTCCCGTCTCCGCGGGCCCCGCTACACCCGCGGCCCTGGAGAATAGCGGCGGCACCGTCGGCGGCATGGACGTGACGCTGTTCGAGGAGTGGAACAACCCCGGCAACGAAATGTGGTATCTGCCCGCCGGCCCCGCGTTTTTCCAGAACATGGGCGACGGTGGCGTGTCCATGACGGCCGAGGGCGTCAACGTCGGCGGACTGGATCTGCTCGAGTATATGGCCATGGACCCCGTGCAATTTTCCGCCCTGGAACCTGGCGGCTCTGCGCCCAGCGGAGGTACCCAACCCCTGTAGGATGACGGGTGGTTCCGATCAGTCCAACTACCAGTGACGTTCCCACCGGGTCCGCGTTTCTTCTTGCTTGTTTGTACTCTGTTTTCCTGTCGTGGCAGGATGGCATGGCAACGATGTGATGTGGACGGTTCAGTGACTTTTGTTTTGTTACATTCAAGCGATGCGTTCAGTTGGCTTTTCTTTCTTTTCTCAACGCAGTGTCGAAAGACAAAGAAGCGAACGACGGGAGTTTTCTTTAGTGGCGGCGGTTATCCTTTTTTGTTCTCGCTCTCTTTTTTCGAAAGCGCATGGAACATAAAAGAAAGTTTTTCGTCAAACATGAATCTTGCTCAACGAATCTAGCCAGCTGTCTAATAAATCAGCTTCTCACCTTGTTCACCTTGTCTCAAATTTGCCTCACGTGTACATGGGCAGGATAACTGTAATTGTTCAGGGCAAAAAAGGTAATGAGTAATTCTTGATTTTGCCTATTGTTTGCTCAGCCAATGACGACGCCTCTGGCGAGTTCCAATTCACCCTCCAAGACAACCCAGTATGTCCTTTCTGCTTCCACCTTGTGTGTACAGTCTAACCACGAAACAAATGCCAATATTAGAAGAGAAAATATTGGAAATACAGGAAACCCATAGAAAAGACTACAACAAAAAGGAATAGGGATAAGACAGTGAGTGACGCTCTCCCGGCAGCAACAAGTGCCATGATGGTGATAAAAAGAAGAAAAAGAGACGAGGAAGAAACTTCCCCTCATAACAGGCGTATAAAAATGTATAATGGCATGATGTATATGCAAGTATATTATATCCAAAATCAGAAGAAGAAAATGCAAAATCCGCTAGGTATCGGTGCCCACGGCATGCAAATGGGAGGAATAGAATATAATAGTGAAGAAGAGGGTATATCGGCAAATGGGAAATGAAAAGTAATGGAAGGAAGATGGTGAATGCGTATATAATCACGACATTGCAATCGCCAGTGGCTTTACATGTCCACCTATTGTCCAAACTGCGCGGCATGCTTGGAGTGGGCATCAGACAGATCGTTGAGGACGCTGACCTGACCGGCGCGGTCTTCACAGGCAAGCTGCAGGCTAGTTCCCTCAACAAAGTCGAGGACGACACTGTTGGGGAGCTCCTGGACCTCTACGTCCGGGCAGTACGGCGGGCGGAACTCGCTCAGGTGATAGCGCTTGGTGCCTTGGGCGGCGCGGCTGCTAGGCGCGGGTAGAGCGCTGAGCACGAGGAAGCCCTGCGAGTCGATGCACATATTACGACGCTTCCACAACAGGTTGTCGGGAAATTGCACGTTCACATCTCCGAGATACGAGACGATCCAAGGTGAGGTGCCGGTCGTGGAGGGGCGGAACGCCTCGGCGCGCTGGTCCTCGTTATGCGCAAGTGGCGACTTGAGGGCGGGAGTGAGGTTCGTCTTGCTGCGCGTGCCAGAGAGGTTGGAAAGACGACGCATGAAGCGGCTGGCGCGGGACATTTTGTTGTCAGTGGATTTTTCTTCGCTGGCCGAATGGCTGTCGTTTTGCTCAGAAGATTGAGCTTCTTCACTTTCCTTGCCAGTTGATCGACGACTGCTAAACGACATGCGAGGTGAGAAAGATCCGTTGGCAGGAGGGGGCGAGCGAGCAGAAGCAGAGTCTGTCGAGGTTGTCTGCCTATCCTTCATCAGACCGCGAACGACATTGACGGAAGCACGGCGAGCGTCATCCTTGAATGAATCAATCGATGTGTCAATACTGGCAGTGCTGATATCCTGTGTAGGCTTCTGGTGGCTAACAAATAGAGGTGATTGCCTAAGATCCAATGGATTGAAGCCGGATGCGTCTCTGGGGGGTTCTTTCATGTGTTGTTCGGGGTCGCGTACGATTTTGGCCGTTACCGAGATGGATTCTGGCGCGCCACGAGACGACTCAGGCGAGGGCTGGAACATGGACAACCTGTTGGAAATAGATCCAGAGCGCCCACGCTGTGGTCGGCTGGTCTCGGGCGAGGAATCGGAGCCGTCGCGGGAGGGAGGAGTCGCCATTCGTAGAGAAGAAGCACGCTCAATTACCGACGGGGCACGCAGAGGCTCGCTCTTCTTGACGGAAAAGAAGGTTGACTGGGGGCGCTCACGGCTCACGGGACGCGTCTCAGTACCACTGCTGGCAGAAAGCATCTCGAGAGCTTTGATACGCTGCGAGATGCTGGACCCAACATTGGATTTGGACGCGAGGTTTGTGTTGGTCTGCTGCTGTTGGGTGATTTTGTGTAGGTAGGCGGCTCCGGAGCTCATAGAGCGAGCTGAGGACTGGCTAGCATCGGGGGGCGGCACCAAACTACTACGGACAGGGTTGGAGACAGTTCTGACAGCAAACGGCTGCGGCGTCGTTTTGGTGGAGAGAGGCAGGGCCGCGAGGCCACCTTCGGGCGTGACAGGGGTGACTGGCGTCGCGGTCATGGTTGGCTTGGCGTCTGCCACCTCAACCACGGCAGCGGCAGTAGGCATTCGGTTTTGGTTGACCTGCTTGTCAATTCCAGTCGTCTGAATGGGTTCTATCAGTCCCTTGCGCTTCTCCTTTTCAGGCTCGACGGTCTCCTTCTTGGACTCGGCGGTCTCCTCCTCAGGCTCAGCGGCCTCCCTCTTGGACACAGCAATGCTGCTTTCCTCCGCCTTGGCCTCCGTGGTAGTTTGCCTAACCTCGGATTTGGCATCAACCGATACAGTCTCACCAAGTGTGGCCAGCGCGTGGGTAGAGAGAGGACTCTGAATGGGCTCTGTAGCAGAAGTCTCGACACATGGCTCCGCAGCTGCACGAGTGGCGGCGAGAAGATCCTGAGCAGACATTTGAGGGGGGGTAGCCTGGCCTACCGGCTCACCGGCGTGCTGCTCTTCTTCCTTGGCCTCCTCCTTATCTTCATTAGTGGATGGTTCCGCAGGCTCTTCGATTGTCAAGGAACCAGAATTATTGGTTGAAAATCTGGATATCGGAATAGCGACTGATTCCTCGGTAGCGTCAGCATCTAGATCTGAAGGGCCGAAGAGGGCGACCTCAGTAGCCTTGATGTGATCTTGCGTTGTCATATGCGTCAGGTCCTTTTCAGGTAGCGCAGCAACCTCGGCCAGTGCGTCAGCTTCTTTCTGTTGCGGGGTCGTTTCACCAGCTTCCTCCTTTTCCTGAACCGTCTCTTCGGTGTTTTCGGAAATGGATGAAGCTCTTGTTGAGTGGGCCATCTCCGAGTCGCCCAAGGCTGGGCTTGGTGGATGGGAGTCTGTGGCAGTGGCCTCGGAGGCTTGGTCGACGAGAGAGGTGTTAGAGTGGGCATCGACAAAGACATCGGTGGTTTCGCTGGCAGGAGTTTCGACGGGGCCATGGCTAGCCGCTGCTTCAGCTGACTCGACATGGTCATGATCGGCCACAGCTTTAATTGATTCGACATTGTCAAGGTGGGCATCTTCAGCAGGTTCCGCTTCAGCTTCAACAGTGTCGGGGGCGACATTGTCACCTTGTTCCTGCGCAGCCTTTTCAGCAGCCAATCGCTTCTTCTCGCGCAGCTGCATCGCCTTTTTGAGTCGTGCCTTTTCGGGTGAAATTTTCTTTGTGGGTTTGAGGGCAGTCTCGGAAGAGGCCAAGGCAGGATCGGTGTTTTCTTTGGATGCATCGTCACCCTCGGCAATACCGAAATCCATGCTAGCAACTTCTTCTTGTGGAGAGGCGAGGTTGTTGCTCTCGCGGCTTTTGGTTCTCTTGCTGCCCTTGCCGAAAAGCTTGTACCCTGCGGGAATGGCGGATACGGGTCTAAAGTTGCCAGCAGTCTGCGGACGGACGTTAACGTCGAGGGAGGGTCGGGGACCAAGCTTGATCTTGGGTTTGCCATAGGGATATGACGACGAGCTAGATAGGCTGCGGTCGTGAGAATCCGATGTGGAGGGACGCTCATCGGCACCGACAAAAGTAGGAGGCTCGGTGGTATCTTGGGCGGAGAATTTGCTTTGCTCGGGTGAGGAAGCCAGGTCGGCGTTTAGGGTGACGGGATCCAGGTTCCAGCTGAGGTCGACAGGCGTCTTGGGCGGGAGGGCATCGGCGGTGACGGACTTGCGCTTGGAAGCAGGTTGGTCGTCTTCATCCTCCTCGGCAATTTCGACTAGACGCTTCTTACGGGAGCTAGTGGAGGAGGCAGTCGAGCCAGAGGCGGTATGTAGAGAACAGGCGGCGGAGAGCTTAGTGTCAGTGAGGGCGGTGGCAGAGTCAAATTCGAAAATGGTATGGTATGGTGAGAATCGCTCGCAGACAAAGTTGAAGTGCACGGCCACGCGAGCTGGGGTGTGTTAGTTGCACAGATCAAGTAGAGGGAGGTGTGAGCGGATGCATCTTGTACGGACCTTGAATTAAGCGAGAGGAATCTTCAGGGAGGTATTTGAGGACGACGTTGCGACGGCGATATTTGATGTATCCGTACAATGGGCTCTCGTCGTCGTATTCCTCGATGCTAGTACGGAGCTCAACAATGCCACCTACACCAGTACTGAGGAGTTCAACTTGGTCACGGCTGGTGTATTTGAGCAGAAACCTGAGGGATTGCTCTGGTTAGCTGAGGCAGTTGTTGAATTGGGGAAAGGCAGGCATGGGGAGACGCACCAGCCTCCAGGTTCGGCACTGGCAGCCTGGAATGCGTCCAAGACCTCGGGGTTGTCTAGGCCGTTGAGCGACATGGCTGTGTGATGTATAGACGGGTGTCGCGTCTCACAAAACCGTCTGTTTGGATGAGGCTGACCAGTGCGGTCGTGGATCGGGGTTTGGGAGCACCCGAATGGCGTAGGGGTTGGGTCGGCCGGTCAGGTATCGAAGGGGTCGGCCGTCCAGACGAGAGACGGGAATTGGAGAATCGAGTGACTGGACCGAGAGGAAGCAGCGAGAGGCAGTCATGAAAGAAGGGAGCAGAGAAGAATGCCCAAGGACCAGCTGCGAGCAGAGAATGAAACAGATTGGCGTGCGAGAAGGAGGAAAAGGAAGGGGCTCGTGGAGGGGTCGTCGGGTGTGGTGTATGAGGGTGGTGTTGGAGCGAGGATGGCGCCTGGGTTGAGACGAGAGAGAGACGAGGAAGACGACGACGCAAGATAGGACCCAAGGTGTGGCTCAAATGGCAAGAAAGGTAGAGATTAAAGTCAAAGGCAAAAGAAAAAAAGGTCAAAGAGGCAGTGCGTGCGTTTTGGTAGCGCGAGGTGGCCTGGTGGAGATGGTTGAAGAGGCGGCTGACGGCGCAGAGCTGCAAAGAAAATGGTGGGCGTGGCTGGCCTGAGAAGGTCTGAGAAGAAGGGGAAGAAAGAAAAGAAAGAATGTGGTCAGGAAGTGGTGGAGGGGTGAAACAAGAAAAGAAGCTCGTAAGGAATGGGTGACTTTGTGAGGGTGAAAAAAAGAAAGGACGAAGAGAGAAGGGCAAAGAGCCGGGGTTAGACAAAGAGAGGATGAGAAGACGGTTGTTTCGGCCGACGCGCAGGAGTAGAAGAAAAGGAAGAAGAGAGAAAAAAATAAACTCAAACGACCTTTCATCCACATTCCTTGTACACGTGTGTGCCTTGTCAATGGAAAGCGATTAATAAATTATAAGACGACTCGAGACGGTTGGCTTTTTGAGATTCAGGGGCAAGACAAGACGGGAGAAAGTTGGTAGATCCACTTTTTGCTATAGCCTGTAGGCTGTAATAGATATCAAGTATCAACGGCGGCCAAGCACCGACCAGGCGTTGGTTGCTGGAGACTACTAGTATGTATTTATAATTAGAGCTTGCTGCCGCATTCCAGACGAGTAAAACAGACAGGATGAACGAAGAGTATTATTTTTTTGAATAATTCGGGAACAATTCTCCAGATTAATGGGTACCTGGTACCTGGGCATCTACTTGAAGCCTCGATGGCCAGGAGCTTGTCGAATTTTGAAACACGTTCGCAGGGCAAAAGCGATTCCTGGACTCAATACAAGTTGTAGCCTACAACTTGTAGGCATAGACATTGCCTAGGTACTACGGATATCATGATTTCAGGGACGTTGCATCACCATTTTCAGCTGTCGCGCTTCAATTGCATAAATAGAGTTTTTTAAACATGGCTGGCCGCCTCGCTTATCAGTACATAGACTTGGCTCTCTCTCACTCTTTCCATCCCGCAGAAAATCCATCTGCTCGTTATCCCATCATCATCTGCCTTCCTCTTGACAGCCCAGCCAGCATTATTATGTCATTACAAGGGGACGTGCCCTGGGCCTGAGCACTCAGCTAGGCAGGCAAAAGGGCCAGACAACCTTCAAGGCGCCTTTTCTAGCAGCTTTCCAGCGCTCTCCAGTGAGTTTAGTCTCTCCTACCTAGGTAGGCACCTACCTACTAGACTAACTAGGTAAGGCCCAGATAACGAGAATTCCTTAAGTCCTTATTTCCTTATTTTAAACGGGCCTATAGGTCAACTGGTACTTTCCCCACTAAATTTATACGTGCGAAGTACTAAACCACACCCTAGTTATTTTTATAAATAAAAACCCATTTTTTTAGCTAGCCGACGAAGAGCCGATTTAAGCTATAACACCACACTAAATTATATATAATAGCTAAATTTAAAGCTAATAAATATATATTACTAACCTAAGAATTCTTTAATAATATACCTAAACTAATATAGATTAGTAAAGGACCTTCTTAACCTATATAAAATAACTTATAAATACTAACACTAGGCTTAGGTAGGGATAGATAGACTATATCTTAGGAGAAATTACTACTTAAACTATATAGCTAGGCTATTACTAATAGCCTATTATTAGTAAATAAAGAATCTTTAAGGCGAGAAGTCTATAACCTTATTATTAAAGACTTTAAAATAGTATTCCCTAGTATAAATTTTAGTGTTAAGAAGATTAATATAAAGGTTAAAGCCCTAAAGAGATTATATATAACCTTTTTTAAGATAATAAGGAATAATAACACTTCTAGCGCCTTATATAATTATAAGATAAGTAAGATTACTATAACTAAGTATTAGTAGAAGATAATTAGTAAGAGGTATAGTAAATATATACCTAAATTATAGTGGTATAGCTTTAGGGATATACTATTATTTAAGGTGGCTTTTTTAAAGTCTTAGTATAGTACTATAACCGCTATTAAAGCTTAAGATAACTACTATAAGGGCTTATATATACTAAATAGTAAGAGCTCTAAAGTAGTGATGCCTTTAAGAGATCTCTTTATATAGGAAGGTATAGCGGATAGTAGTTTACTAGGGCTAATAGGAACTTATATAGCGCGGTTATAACATCGTCTAACCACGCTACTAGGGTCGCTGTTAGCTAAGGTACTAGTGAGGGTAGGGAAGAAGAGGAAGGTAGTGGAATTAGAGCTTAAGTAGCTAGTTAAGCTAAAAGAGGTAGCTTCTATAGACTAGAATAAGTTAGTAAAGGTTATATAAGAGGTATAGGAATTAATAAAGAAAGAGGTATTACCTAACGAGATATTAGTCTTTATAGAGTACCTTAAGGATAACCTAAAGGCTCTTTAGTAATATATATTACTTTAAGGACTAGTAAAGAAGGCGTGCTTTTAGCGGGTTATTTAGGGGGCTATAGATAAGTAGTATTATTCTAGTATTAGTAGGGATTTTATATATAAAAAATAAATATATTTACTTAGAGAAAAACGTGATTTAAAGGCTAAAGAGGATAAAGAAAAGGTTAAATTTAATAATAATAGCTATTTTCTAAAGCTTTTAGTGATATTAATTTATATATAGTTATGTTAAATGTAGGAGGTTAGGTGTAGGAGGGTAATAAGGCTATTACTAAATTAATCTCTACTAGCTACTAGAACTAGCTTACTAGCTATAAGAGAGGGGTAAAAGATAGGTTAAAGGTGGTAGAATTAATTAAATTATAAATAGAGGCTAAATATAAGATAATTAGTTAGGTAGTAGCCCTCTATGAGGCTAATTCGTCCTCTAAAGCTTCCTCTTATTACTAACTAGCCTTAAAGGTCTCTCGCCGCCTCTAGGAGCTCTTTAACTTCTTTATTTCTAGTATCTTTATTATTATTATTATTAGCTTTATTACTAGACCCGCCTTCCTAACTAATTAGAATCCCTTAAGTAGCTATTATTTAGTAGTATTCCTCCTACTAACTATTAGTAATTTTCTAGTGTACTTTAATTAGCTTTAAGGTATCTAAAGTAGCTACTTTCTCCCTCGCCTACTTATACTCTTCTATAGTTAGTACTAATACCTTAAAATATTCCCTAGTTTCTAAATTATACTATTATATAAAGTTCTATAGGCTAGTTACTACGTACACTATTAGCTACTATATCTATAAACTATACTCTAGCACTAAGTACTAAAGTAATCTAAACTTCCTCTTTAACTTTCTAAATATAATCTTAACTTATATCTAGGCCCTTAAGTGCTATAAGTTATATAGCTCTATTATTATTTAAGGAGCTTACTAGTTAGCCCTTTACTCTTAAAGATAATACCTAACGCTAGGGAAAGGAACTAATATCCCTAGCGTAGTACTAAACCTAGAGTTATATAGGTAAAACCTATAATTAGGTATAGTAAATTTCCTATTTATTAGAGCCCTCCTTATTAATATAGTATTATTAATTAACCCTACTACCCCTACTAGTATATATAAGAACGTGCTATTAAGCCTAACACTATATAATATATTCTATATAATATTTAACTTCTTATTATACTAAGGCCTTTATATCTTTAAGGGTATAAATATATATATATAAGTACTATCTATTACACTAATATACCCTATAAAGTACTATAAGTGGCTACTAAGGAGGGGTTCTTTACTAATAAAGTCACTTTCTAGAATAGTAATAAAGGTAGTATATAGAATTAATAAGGCCTTAATGCCCTTAGTAAAAATAAACCCTATTTTAGGCTATAATAAGAGGAATTAATAGGTAAGCTATTATTATATATAACTAAAGGCTAACTAATTAAGTAATATTATAACCTTTAAGTTAAGTAATACCCTCTAAGACCCCTATATCGCCGTATGCCTAGCTAGCTAGCTAATAAGTACTCTAAATACTAGCTTTTAAAGCTAGAAATTATTAAAGAAAATAGTATCTAGCCCCTTAAGGAACCTCTTAGTAACACACGCCACTAGCTTAGGGCCTAACTATCTAAGTTAATATAATATATATAGCTATTCCTACGCTTCCTATATTAGAATTATATTAATTCGCTTATTAATTATATTATTAATTTAATACTTAAGACCCTCACTAATAGCTTATTATACTAGGAATTTAATTTTCTTATTAATAAGCTACTTAATGTGTTTATTAATAGCATTTTTATTAAGTATA
Organism: Beauveria scarabaeidicola; assembly: GCA_037289395.1. Classification (NCBI taxonomy): domain Eukaryota; kingdom Fungi; phylum Ascomycota; class Sordariomycetes; order Hypocreales; family Cordycipitaceae; genus Beauveria; species Beauveria scarabaeidicola. The sequence goes on along the minus strand of JAEIJG010000019.1, from coordinate 31,311 downwards.
TTAGTAGATTTAGTATTATCCTTATTTTATAAAATAAGGAATAATAATACCTCTAAAATAAAGAAATAAGGTCTATTTCTTTTCTTTTTATAAGTACTTTTGTTTTTTCTAATATATTTAGTTAGACTAAGAAAAGGTATAAAGCTAGAATTTATATAACTCTAGGGGGGTAACGGAAAATTGAAATGTTTTTTTAGAAAAAACATTTTACTGCTAAATTACACCTAACGCGTTTTCGAGCTCGAAACCCCCGCTTTAAATAAGGAAATAAGGACTTAAGGAATTCTCGTTATCTGGGCCTAAATATGAGTAAATTCCCCGGCCCGTGCCAGTGGAGACCCCTCGTAACCACTTTGTCAAATCAAGTCTTGCAACAGCTGCCATCACCATTAATTACCATCGCCATCGCAATCGCCATCGCCATCGCCATATCCATTACCATCACCATTAACATCACCATTACCATCATCCAATTTTAACTGTACCATTGCCATCACCCAATTTCAACTGCTCCCATCATGGTATTCTCCCTGCATCCACTACTCCTTACACATGTCAGACATCAACCCGCTCCCTTCTTTACGACTCATGTTCAATATAACTCCACCATGCCTTGTCGCAGCTTCAGCAATGCATCCAAAGCAATCTCGTGTCCTCTACTGTATCACGACTTGGCAAATTAAATCCGACGATTACTTTAGCCTGCAACGCAACCTGCCTTGCCAACTGATACCAGCCTGTGAGCGGTACCTGCTTTCCGGACGCCTCTTCGCTCGCGTGGCCCGCTGGGGTAAGCCCCTGCCATTTTACAGGGCCCACTGGTGATCTATGTACAAGCCGAGCCATAATCGTTCGAAATATCACGGACCTCAACGTGTCTGCTTTTGCCAGGTACCATGGCGTCGACTTCGTCATCCTCTCTGAATAGGGATTAGACTCTCCTCAAAACAATAATGTGTACTCACGTACAGTGCGGTGCACGCCTCCCTCGTAAACGGCGACACGATGTCCTTGGAACCACCTCCACCACATCACTGCTGCTGGTTCCCAAGTCATGTATTTTGACGCATTTGTCTGGTCAAATGGCCCTACCTCTCGGACAAAGCAGTGCAAACTGATTTTATGGCTGTTGAGTGCTAGATAGAAATGGTCAGTATACGCGAGAGATGCAAGTAATCGCTGTCCCAAGTACGTTAAAATAAAGTCCTTTCAGTATTTCCGAATATGGTTAAAACATGCTTCGGCTTTCGATTCTTCAATAATTCAACATAAGAATTACCATGACTATCAACTTCAATCGGTACCGACTTCCGGTGGGAGCCGGCCCCGGCTGGCACCCTGATGGCACCCGTTACCCTGGGTCACGCGTACGCCCATGTGTGCCGTGGATCCCGGGCGAGCTGCCGTCCAAAATTCCCCGGCATGACTCCTTTTGATATGACCCGTCCCCCGCGACGGCAGGCGGCATTGGTCTTGCTCTGATCATTGTTGAGTTTGACGGCGGGAGAGTAAAGCCCCAACATTATAACTAGATGGCATTGAAAGTGCATTTGCGCGGCTGCTACATGTGAATCCTTAAACATCAGCTTACCAAATATCAGTCTATATATATGATTCTGCCTAAACCTGCGAGCCGTACATGGTTGGCCAACGGGGCGGATTGGACAAGATGCAGATGAGTGTTATCCAAGACAACTCGTCAAGACCCAGACGATGAACCTGGCGCGTGCCGTGGAGCCATAAATAGGTAGCCACACGAGTATGCATCGCGCGTGTACGTGCACACGAAAAGACTAAAAGACTAAGATGAAAAAAGATGAAAAGACGAAACAAGATATAAATATTCCGAGACCCATGACAGGTTTATGCCATTCGAAGACGCATATTGTGCCCAACAAAAAGCCACCGCATTACAGCTGCCGTTCTTGTAAACGACCGAAACGTTTGCCACATAACTCTCCAGTGTCTAATAGTAGCCATGGAAACGAGCAAGTCGGACAATACATGCATGGTGGCTATCGAGGTGAATGCTAGAGTACAGTGCCGCCCTTTGCGGGCTTTTCTTGCACGGGCGTATCCTCACCGGCGCGCGTTACCCCAACGTCCTCTTCATCAATAACAGCTACTTCCTCTTCCACGACCGTCTCATTCAGGGTCGTGGGTACAAACTCGTCATCAGGGCCGCCGGTGGCGTCGTAGCCACGGCCGCTATTGGTAGCCGAGACGCCAATGGGGGCGGTTGAGCCGTCGGCAATCTTTTGCTTCGTTTCGGCCACAATCTTGTCGGCCTCGGTGGTCTTATTGTTGATCATTTCGGCGCCGGTGTCGCCCTTGCTGGCATGCTGCATGGCATCCTTGTCGAGGCGGACCACCATGCAGGACAAATTGTCGGTGCTGAGACGACTTAGGGCGTGCTCAACGAGGAGCTTCGATGCAGCGGTGGGGTCCTGCAAGTTGCGGACGAGGTCGACGGCTTCTTGATCGCCACAGACATCCCAGAGCTAATGCAGTTAGTGGCTAGTTGGCTAGGGGACAAGGTTGGACTTACTCCGTCGCAAGCAATAATGATGAATTCGTCGAGCTCAGGTTGGATGACCGTCTCGGTGGTATAAGGATGGCCTGTGACGAGATCCTTCATGTAGGCATCGCCAAGAGCACGAGTGACGGCCAAGACACCATTGACTCGATTATTCAAAATCAAACCACCTGCATTGGCGATGCGCTTCCCTTCATTCTCGTCGCTGCCCTTGTGGTCGTAGGACAAACGGAGCGCCTTGCCGTTACGACATAGAATAATGCGGGCGTCGCCGACATTGGCAGTATATAAAACCCGCTGTTTGTTCGGTTGAGGTTTTGACGGCGCCGAAGTGGGTGCTTCCTTGTCGGCCGAGTTGGTCTTGTCCAAATCGCAGTTGGGTTCGGACAGCTTGCCATTCTTGACGGCGGGCATGGAAATGGTGGGAACGGCAACATTATAGCGGTCACTGGCAGAGCGCTTCTCCCAGCGCAATACGGCAATAGCAGCAGTACACCCGCTGTTTTTAAGTGGAAGCTTTTCTAGCTGGGCGTCGCAACTTGTAAAGGTCTGATCGAGGAGCTCTGGCAGAGGCGTATTGGGATTCTTCTTGACAATGTCTTGGAGAACAATGTGGAGTTTCTTGCCGCACCAGTCAGCGGCAAAGGTGCCGGCGTGGCCGTCAAAGATGGCAAAGTATCCATTGTCGGATTCTGCGACTTCTGTACTGGACGAGTCGGTGGAGGACTTGTCAGACTTGGAACTGATACTGCCGTCAACAGCGTGGGAATCGAGAAAGTTGTAGAGAAAAGCATGGGTATCTTCCATGGTACGGCGACATTTTCTATTGCGGTCTTCCCAGACACCGACGCGAAAGGTCGACTTGGGACCGGGAACAGAATCGCCGGCCGAGTTGTTCTGGTGACCCTGGGGGACAGCGAGGGCCGGGTCCTGCTTGCCAAGTTTCTGAATGGGAGAGGCCATGTCGGGGCTGTGGCGTGAGCTTGGGGAGAAACCAAAGGAGCTCCTGGCAGAAGCGAGGAGACTGCTGGCCTTGCTGCTTACGCTGCTGCTTCGGCGTTTCTTGTCTGTGGAACCGCCGTTATCCTGCCTGGTGGGCGGGCTCCCATTGGTGTGGCGCTTCTCACCACTGGCTGCCTGGTCAGTAGTCTTGATGGCAGCTACGGCAATGGGCTGGGGGGTGGCGGCGTCCGGAGAGGGAGGCTTGCGGTCAGAGGCAGTGTCGGGATCGATGCTGGAATTTGGCGAGTTGGAGTTGGAGCCTCCAAACATTCTACTGAGCAGGCTTCCTCCCTGCGAGGAGAAGCTGCGACGTTTAGAGCCTGCCAGTTTTGTGGAAAGCTCGTAGAATGGGAGACGGTTAATTCGGGTTCGTTCGGTCTCGTTGCAGAGGATCCGATCGATAGAGTCGTTGGGCGTCGGATGTCAACCGGAGAGCGAGACGGCAGCGGCGCAATCCGGGAATAAGGGGAGATGGGGTGGCAGCGAAGAGATTAAGATGGAGGTAGAAAATGATCGAGTTGGATTCGAGTAAATTGCAGGTATTGTGTGGTGACAGAGCCTGGCAATGGATGGTAAGCGGGCTGTTCTGTTGAGGCGAGAGTTGGGAGCGCTGAGGGGTGGAGAGATGCAGATGCGGCCAGGCTTGGTGGGGTTGTTTGGGCAATGATTGCCCGGGGTGAGATGTCGCGGAGTTGGACTAGACGTTGCGCGAGGGGTAGGCAACAGCGTAATGATGCAAAACAATGGGTAACTGATGGCAAGAAAGGAAAGAGAGAGAAGCCAAGGTCATGGACTGGCGAGTCGCTATGCTCGGATAGCACGGGGATGAGGAGCTGGCAAGGGACCTGGAACAGACTTCGTGGGTGTGACCGCGTGAGGCGGGCGGGTGCGCACGTACCTTGTACTAGCAATGGTGATGTTTCAACAAAAGGTACGGAGTAGAAACAGGCTGTTTGGAAAGCAGGCCTTGTTGAAGGTAAGAATGATGGGCCAAAGGGGAAGCACAGAGGGGCTTGTAGATGTAAAAAGAGGCAATGTAGGGAGCGTTTGTCGTAACGCCCGTACTGTCAGCAGCGGCAAGTAGGCGGGCGGGCAGGGACCAAGACCTGCTCAGGACTTTGCGGGACACGGCTTAGGTGACGACTTGGCGCAGAGCCTTGAGCCTCGTCTTGAGCATGTCTTTTGGCGGGGAAACCCTTTTTTTAAGTGCAGGCGAAGAGGGGAGGGTGCTGTGGCTTGTGTGTGGCTGGCCTACAGCCAAATGTTGAGAATCATGTAGAATCAAAAGCCATGTAATGTATATACATAGATCAGCAAATATATGTAATGATTGATCGCAGTGCCCACAGGTGTTTTCAAGCAGCAATGCATTGGGAACGGAATGATTGCTTCTAGCCTCCAAGCCAGATTCTATGCCTATATACAGTGCGCGCGGAGCTATAATTAGCTACTAAGGTACCTAAGGAGCCCTGTTGCAGCGCGCGCGTCACTGGCTCACCCACCCTGGTAAATTATTCCCGGCACTTGCTCCCTTTGTCTAGCCGTGCTATTTATACTGGGTATACGTTTTTTTTTTCTTTTTCTTTTTTTCACATTGGTTATCCCCGGCTTGCTTGTTGCCTGCCTCTCCGTGCGACGCATCCTTTGCCTTGTCGTCGCGCCCCACCTCTGCGACAAAACTGGAGCGTCCCCACGACAGCAGCCAATTAGCCTCCGGCTACAGATTAGCTGTGGTCACTTAAAATAAAAATACTCTAAATAAATACACCACCACACCACAATCCCGCGATACGCCTGGCCTCTCCCTTTCCATCAGCTCCCCAACGCCGCCCCACGTATGCGACCAACTATATTCGGCGGGTACCGTGTCGGCCAGAGCAAACCGAGCTTGTGCACCGCTACGCGTTGGCTTCTGTCCATCTGGACTCTGCCTAGCCCAGAGTGGCCTCCACCGAGCCCAACATGGCCGATCCCGTCGCCGAAGCCCTCCGCATCATCCATGACGCTGATTTTACCCCCTTCGAGCATACGATTCTCGCCGACGACTTTGTCCAGGGCGCGTTTGACCCAACACTTGCCGCTGCCGAGGTCCTGCGGGCTGTCAATGAACGCGACCCCGGCGTGTCCGTGGATGAAGCGCTCCTGACCTTGAAGCGCGACTGGCACCAATTACTTCAGCTAGGTACGGGACAAAATTAAGGAGAAGTGGAGGAAGACAACCTGCCAGAAATAACGATACCGAATTTCAACCATTAATGAAATGACTGTAGTTGCTCAGCCTGCACCAGTCACAGACTCGGTTAGGCAACTTCTCAACTTACGCGACAATGGACGCTGCTGCGTGACGCCTGCAGACTACAAACACATTCATGTAGAACCTAGTCATGTCATTTCACCAGCACTCAAGGCTCTCTGGGAGAACAATGGAAACCCAAGGCTCTTTGCTATGCTCACCGCCTACCTGACCCCAGCGAAGGTGCAGACCCTCGAGAAATCGCTCTCACCTGCCTTAGATAGCATGGCCTTGTACAATGTTCTGCTCCTCTCGCCTAGTATCGGCTATTCGGTGCGAAACGGGCATGTTCTAATTATGCCGCCCGAAGTATACTGGACCCAAGACAACGAACCAACAGTATCCAGCACCGCATCCTCCGTAAAAGTGAGTACTCGTAGGACTCACTTGAGCAGATGACTGACTGTGCCCAGTATCTTATTTTAGAGCCGTCACAAGAATATTACGGCGACACATTTCTCGCAAATGGCCAGTCGCTTCACAACGAGCGGACGAGTAACATTCTTCACTTGAAGACGCACAGCCTTGAGACTCTACCACTACCACATCCTGAACTGCTTGAAATACAGTCGAAGCTCGGCCAGGCCTTGCTCAACTTTTTCACCGAGCAGTTTGTAAAGACCAATGGTGCGGTTTTATCTGAGTCAGACCCATCGAGTAAGTATTTTCCGACAACGACAAACTTACCCATCTTAACGCGCATTGGTCAGACTTCTGGAGTAGACCGTTTCAACTTCTCTTCCGCAGGCTGTGGCACCTCGTCCCATTCTTCATCCGTGCAAAAGGCTACCAATACCTGTTTCGATCTGCTGCCATGTATGGGTCCATGTGTGTCTACAAGCTTCCGCTGGGCCTTTTCGCGAAGCGTTGCGATCGAAGCGACGACAATGAGCCTGCTGCGCTTGCCCTATTGGAAAAATACGCCCCGGCTGTTCCCGCCCCTTTGCTCATTGACAAGTTCCAAGATCTGGACAATGTTAAATGGATGATTTCGACAAAACTTCCTGGCACAATCACAACGGCAACTATCTATCGCATGTCGTATCCCCAGCGTCACGAGTTTGTCCGAGATTTGGCGGCGGTGATGAAACAGATTAATGATATACCGAACAACACCGGCCGGCTCATATGCGGTGCTGGGGGTGGGCGCATTTACGACTGGCGCTGTGCCATGGCGCATGGATGCGGCCCGTTTGATACCGAGGATGCTTTCACCAGGCACCTCAGCCGAGACTCATACGTGGAGGACGCGATTCCTTCTGCGTTTAACACGAAGCACAGGTCGGTATTCACGCATTCGGATCTTCATACATGCAACATATTAGTGCATAATGGTCGTTTGACGGGGATAGTGGACTGGGAAAGCTCCGGGTTTATGCCCGAGTATTGGGACTTTACCAAAGCCATGCGGACCACGAAGAACAAAGACGAAATAGACATGTACCGCAAAATCTGGGGCAACAAATATGATCATGAACTGGAAGTGGAAAAGTACCTTTGGCAAGGTTCCCCCCTCGGAGGGCCGGACGAACTGGAACATGAGCGAGTGGCGCTTCCGCCCACATATTGGCCACTGGCTAGATTTCATGCTCTGGTAGAACCTTGACAGTATATGAGACTTCTTCCGTTCAAGAACCTGTACATGTCCTCGATCCATGCCTTCAAACAATGGACGCGCCACACAGTGAAGAGCGCTATACCCCCTTATATATCACAACACATGTCTACACGTCCACACGACTGCCAGCACAGCAACAACAGCCATCGCAGTTAGCACAGCGGCAACAATACCACTACGCCATAGAATAGACGCTGCGGTAGACCTTGTCCTTTGCACCCAGCTTCTTGCCGCCCTGCGCGTCGGTCGCGTTTGCCCTCGCCAAACGCAGCGCCTCCTCCTTCACCTCCTCGACCGTCGTCGCCGGTGTCGTCGTCCACGGGCACCCGGGCGACGCGGGCCGCGGATCGCGTCGTCCATATCGGGCGGAACGACGGCAATTTTCAGCGCGAGGGTGACGGAGACGGAGAAGACGACGTTGCGCGCCTCGCGGTCCTCGTACCGCCAGGGCACGAGGAGCGATGCCAAACCCCCCCCCCCTTTTTCAAAAAGGGCCCAGGCGCGCCTTGATATACATTTTTGATCGGGTCCTTAGTCGCGGTCAAGGCCCCCAAGCAACAGCTATGCAGTTCGCAAACGGTAACCGGGCGACGAAGCGGGGAAATGGAAAGCCGACGTCTGCCTGGCGAACGCCTCGTTACTCATGCAGTAGCGCCAAGCAGCGACCCATTCACGTTTGGCCGCTCGAAGCGGGCGCGAATACAAGGGGGCTGTGGTTGCCTTTGACAAAAGGTCTCGCAGTGTCGAGCATGGGTCGCGTGAATCGGCCTCGCATGACAGTCTGGGACGTCAGTTCGTGCGCCCCTTGACTTTGCCTGCTCATGACTGGCAAGTACTTTGAGGATGCAATTCGCCATTAAGCGGCCATATATTCAGCGCACTTGATATCCGATCCGATATCTTCTGTTTGGAACGAGGTACTGATGTTGCTGTTCTTTCTCATTCAAACTTTGTAAGCTGTTGCTGTTCAAACTTTAGTAACTCGAAGCCTTTGTCGACAGCTGTTCTGCCCGAGGCTGCTCTACAAGCTACGACACGCTGCCAGTAAGCTTGTGACCCTTGTTGAATTTCTCATGTATGATGGCGCGTCGGCTTCACAAGCTCAAAGCCATCAATTTTGGCAGTGACGTAGTACGAGCTCTGCGGAGCCACGAAGCGGGCGACTCAAGATGGCACGAAGTGAAATGGTGGCAGCTGGGAAAAACGCTGTATATATTAAGTGGCTCGCCATAAATCAATGTAAGCAGATGAGAAGTGTTAAATAAGTAGCTGTGCATTCTGCACTTGTTTGCACCGTGGTGGCATCGGATATCTCCGAGTGGCCTCATTTTCATTCGTTCACTATCCAACATTACTTTCGCAGGTTATCCAGTCTTGCTTCCAAGTCATTGTCGACAGGATCAATGTCGCCTCCTCCGCCACCGACTGCCTGGGCGATCTTGCCCTCGGGCTGAGCAGGGTTTCCAATAGTCGTGGGTGTCTCTCCGAGCTGTGTCGAGAGTTAGCATCCAATCGGTATATGGGCTGATGGCACATACTGCTTGATTGAACTCGATTCCAATGTCCTCCAGTACTTGCTCGACAACCTCGTCGCCTTCCTCTTCCACGCCAACGTCCATGGCGTCGTCGACGGCGTCGTCCATCATCTCTTGTCTCTGCTCCATTATGTCGTTTTCTCGTTCGAATTCCATGGCGATGCGTTGTAGCTGTGGCAGGTTCATGGACTTGTTCATGCTTCCGAGCGCCATTGTAGCACCCTTCATGGCTTGCATCATTTGTTCGTTGGTTCGATACGTCTGGGGTAGGGGTTAGCAGGCAGACTTGGCCCAGCGCGGGGGCGGGTGTCGGTGTACCTGGAGACGCAACGAAATCTGTTGCAGTTGGCTGCGCATGCCGTAGAACTTTTCAATGTACCTCCTCGTGCGGACCAGGTCCTTGGCCTGGATCTTGCAGGCGCCCATCTGGCCGTTTTTGGCGCTCGTCTTGATCTGCTGGATGAGCGTCTTTTCTTGCTTCTCCAGCTTGACGCGGGTCTGGTCGAGCTCGCGGATGGCCTTGTCGAGCATGCGCTGGTTCTTGCGCAGGCGCTCGGCCGGCGTCATGCGCTTGCCAAACACCCACTCGAGCATCTTTCGACGGTTAGCAGCCAATCACTTGCGCGGCGAGGTGCATCGGCGCTCACATTCATCCCGTGAGCTGGTCAGAAGGTCCGTCGTGTGTGAGATGTGCGGTGTGCGGTCCTCGGTCTGGCGAAAATTCGCGGGCCGGAGCTTCAATGTCGAGGCGGGATAGCTGGACGTGGGTGATGCTGAGCAGGATGGATGGTGGGATACAACTTGTCTGCCTGCGCAACTACGTAACCACATGCTGGGCCAGCGGCGTCGAGGGTTGTTTGGTAGCGCCTTTTGGCTGGTTCCACATGTACCCGCACCGCGGTTCTGGCAGGAGGAGTACTTGCAACTACAAACTACAAGTATTCGCCTCTAAGTCAGTAATGAATTGCACGTAGAAGCTGGTATGATAACCAGCAATCTCTCTTTGCTTTTTTTTTTTTTGCTAAAGCTATAAAGCTGGTGGCTCATGTCGACTCCAGCTCGTCTGATCTGGCGCTACTTATTCATGTCGATACCCACCATTTTGCTACCCAAGTCGCCGACGATATCCTCAAACGTATCTCTTCTCATAGAGGTGCAGACCGCAGTCTTTTATGATTACTTGATCGATATGAAAAATCTATTCAGGAGCCATAAAAGAATCTCAATTTTATATTTTATTAGCTATGACACTACTGTAGCACTTGTCTAGGTACTGATATCAGTGATATGTAGTGACAGCTTTCGGTGGAGCGCAAGCGTCCGCCCCAGCGCCAGCCAATCACTGGCTCACGCTCCTCGGGGGCCATTTCGTCTCCTAAATTTCGTCACGCCACCGCCGGGGGCAATCGGCTTGACTTCTCACATCTCAACGTCACGACATCCAACACTTTTTGCTTGAATTTCTTTTATCGAAATGGTATCAACCAAGCTCGAATCGCTATGAGCCAGGAGTACGCCAACGGTAAGGGCAAAGCCCCTGCCCCCAAGAACGCTCAGCCCGACGCCAACAACACCGCTCGCCATCCAAACGAGACAAAGTTCATGACGGTCGGCAACGGCACCGCTTCGGAACACGCGGCGCGCCTGCGGCATTTGATAGACGTCGACTCTGGATATGGTGGAAGTATTGCCGGAGATGAGCAGACCGCCATGGCCGGCGCAAACTGGGATGCGCCAATGCAGCACGAGCGGCAGTCCGGAGTCGTCCATCAGATCTGGTATAACCGCCAGCGCACCGCCCTCGGCCGCTCCATAAACAAGGTGTTAGAGCTATTGAATAGCCTTCAAGATATCAACACTTCATGGCCTGCTCACTACCCCTCCGTACAACGTTCCGACCTCGAAGCCAATGCCACTCGACCAGGCTTGCAGCGCATCAGCACCATGGCCCCGGATACCGCCAGCTCAACTTCTTCCATGCAAGCCCAGCCACCAATGCTCAGACGTGCCATGACGTCTCTGCAAGTGCAAGACAACATCGCCGAGTCTAGCAACGTCGCGGAGCGAAGAACAATCCCCGAACCCCGACTTGTGTCGCCACAAATCGCACAGGAATTCTCCATCCTCAAACTCGATCTAAAACTCGGGTCGCTGAACCACTCCGAGCTAGTCCACTCGCTAGAGAAGCATTCGATTGCTGCTCTGCTCGATGGCAAGATAAGCTCCAGCATCAAACATCTTGTATCCCTCCGAGAACGTATCGAAGATACGACTAGCAAAGTGCTCATCACTGGAGACTTGAACGCAGGCAAATCAACTTTCTGTAACGCCCTTCTTCGTCGAAAACTGTTACCTGAAGACCAGCAGCCGTGCACCGCCATTTTTTGCGAAGTACTCGATGCAAGGGAAAATGCTGGCTTGGAGGAAGTCCACGCCGTTCACAAGAACGCTTCTTACAACCGAAACGACGAAAGCACCTATGACGTATTTACCCTGATGGACCTCGAAAAGATTGTCGTCGATAACGAGACATATACACAATGCAAGATTTTCGTCAAGGACAGCAGAACTATTGATGAATCTTTGCTCAACAATGGTGTCGTCGATATCGCTTTGATCGATGCGCCAGGTCTCAACTCAGACAACACAAAGACTACTGCCATCTTTAGCAGACAAGAAGAGATTGACGTGGTAGTCTTTGTTGTCTCAGCCGCCAACCACTTCACACAGTCTGCGGTAGACTTCATTACAACAGCTGCCGCTGAAAAAGCCTACATCTTCATGGTCGTCAACGGCTTTGACAATATACGAGACAAGGAGCGCTGCCAAAAAATGATTTTGGATGGAGTTGGCAAGCTTAGCCCGCGCACGAGAAAGGAGTCTGATGAGTTGGTCCACTTTGTGTCCAGCAATGCCATCCCGGTTGGTCCATCGCCTCCTGGAGGCCCAGGCGGCAGCGGAAGCTCCAGCGGTGGCGGCGGCGGAGATGACCCAGACGACGGCGGCAAGGGTAAAGGCAAGGACGTGGACAAAATCCGGGACTTTGAGGCCCTGGAACAGTCCCTACGCAGGTTTGTTTTGGAGAAGCGTGCGAGGTCCAAGCTTGCTCCCGCCAAGACGTATCTTGTCAACATTCTCAACGACGTCAATACTCTTGCCAATGTGAACCGAGACGTCGCCCAGTCCGAGATTGACCGTGTTACTCGTGAGCTCAGAGAACTGGAACCCCAGCTCGAATCGAGCAAGAAAGCAAGAACCGAGGTTGACAACCAGGTCAACGCCAGTATTGAAATCACATGCAAGGAAATCTACGATACTACACGCTCTCAACTTACCACGGCCATTACAGAGTCTGGCAATGCCAATTACGACATTTCATATCCAGGCCTGTTTGGTGCCTTCTCCTACGCCGACGACCTGAAGGAGGCCATGTTGTCGCAAATCTCGGAAGCTGTCTACATTTGCGAGGACCGCGCCAGACAGAGGACAATGCGTGGTGTCAACACCATCAAGCAATTGGGCTTACTGCACATTGGGGATGAATTCCAAAATTTGCACTTCAAGCCCGACGTCATGTTTAGTCGCAAGCGTGATGCTCTTGCGCGCAACGTTCATATCTCTACCGAGGTTTGGGACTTTTTCGATTGGTCTACCATTGTACACAAGCAAGAGAAACTTGCCAGCACCAGTATGGCCCTGACAGTCGCGGGTGCCTTGGTACCACGCATGTTTGGCATGGGCAACTGGATGGACCAAGCTCTCACTGCAAGCAAGGTTCTGAGCAACGGCAACCTGCGCCAGCTGATTCTGCCTGGTATCGTCATCGCTGCCGTCGCCGCGTCTGCCTACGTTCTTCAGCAGATTCCCAAGTCCCTGCCTCCTCGCCTCGCAGCCAAGATTACGCAGCAGCTGGCTGACATGGACTATGTCCACGGCAACTCGGCCCGCATTGCCTCGTCGGTCCGCAAGGTCCTCTGCTACCCAGCTGACAACCTGCGCGTGCGTCTCGAGCAGAGCCTCAAGGAGCTCGACCACCGCCGCGACGAGACTGTGCAGACGCGTGCCGAGAGTGAGCGTGCCGCCAACTTTTTCGGCGACCTCGCCGTCAAGAGCGAGATGGAGCGCAGCAAGGTCAACGATGTCGACCTCGAGACACCACCGCAAGGCGTGCAGTAACCCAGAGAGGGTTCGAAAAGCTCGCCACAAGTCTACCTCAACTTGTGGTATTCGGGCATGAGAGGTATGAGCGCTGGGCCCGGGAACGGTGGTGATTCGTGAGAAATATTTACTGCACATGCAGGAGTTGGCGTTTATTTTGCTTGGGTTCCTTTAGTGCAACTCTGCCATTGCGCTTGTGTAGCAGTCCTTGCCGAGGACCTGCGTCTGTGGCCATATATAGATAGGCTTTAAGAATCTCTCCCTTTGTTTCTCTTACTAGCTACAACAACAACCTTGCGGCTTCCTTGAATGAAATTGGCAAAATTGCATTGAGCAAGCTGCATCAGTCAAAAGAACCATTCCGCTCAGCAGAACTTTACCGCGGTATTTGATAGCAAGTAGGTCTACGTCTTTAAAAAGCGCTTTCAAGAAACATTCATAATAAATATACACTGTGATGATGACAATCTAACTTTTGGCTCCATCCGTTTCTACGACGTCCACATGACTGATCGAAGCCACTCTTTATCCTCGTCACTGCCAAACGTCGAGTCAATGGCCTCGCGAGCCAGACTGCATATCGCCTCCCTGTCTAGATTGAAGTGCTGAGCCGCAATCTCGTACTCTTTAGACAGCGGGCTTCCAAACACGCCTACATCATCAGTCTAGCAATCACGCGTTTAGTTTTTTGTATCCATCCAATTTTTTTCAAAAAAAAAAAAAAATTCGAACCCGAAGCACAACATACCGCAAGTGAAATCGAGGGCCCGTCCACGCCTCGCCAGTACCCAAAGTGGTGGCCAGCGAAGCCGCCGGCGACCATGTCCGCCAGCACGTTGCACGACAGGCACAGCTCCAGACAGAGCCCGCGCCGGACAATCTCGCGCTTAGCCTCGTCGTCCTCCCAGATGACGTGGCCGAGGCGGCGCGGGCGCCAGCCCAGCAGCACGTCGAGCTCCTCGCGCGACGCCGCCGCCCGCGCCTCGGCAAAGTGCACCGTGACGCCGAGCCCCGCGGCGCGCGCGCCCTCAAACGCGGGGGAGAAGAGACGCACCGCGCCGTCGGGCTTGGCCTGCGGATCCCCGCAGAGGTCGACGCCGACGACGCCGAGCGGGCGCAGCGCGGCGGCGAGCCGCGTAATGGACAGCGCCGTCGCGGCGTCGTGGCGTCGGTCCACGGACAGGAGCAGCCGCGTGCGCATGCGCGGGTGGGCAGGGCCAAAGGCGGCCATGGCGCCGAGGATGGTGCGCACGTAGGCTTCGGGGGTGAGCGACGGCGTGGCGCGCGGCGTGGTGCGTAGCTCCGCGTAGACGACGCCGTCGGCGTAAAAGTCGTGCAGCACGGCCGTGGTGGCCTCGGCGATGGACGCGGCGTCGGTGAGGAGGTTGTAGATGTAGCTGCTAAACAGTGGGAAGAAGCTGGGATGGACGTACAAGGTCAGCGGCGGCCGGGTGCCGGGGGGGAGTGCGTGGGAGAGGGAGGGGGGGGGGAGGACCACGCACGTTTGGACGCTGTAGTCGTGTTTGCCCTCGGGCATCACTTCCATGGGATCCTGAATGTCAGTCTCGCCGGCGTCCTTTTTGCGACGCCAGATATCGTGGAGTGTGCGTCGCGAGACGCTCCCAGTCAGGTGGGCATGAAGCTTGTCGCAGGGTTCAGAAAGCGCCTGTCAGTCATGACGTTTTGTTCAATCCTCCCCGCCGCAGGGAAACCACCTACCTCGATTTTGGGCAGCGCAACATAATCCATGCCTTTTTCCTCTTTTCTTTTCTTTTCTTTTCTTTCTTCTTTCAGATATTGCAACAATGTGAACAAAGCAAAAGACGCCGACAACTTCTCCACACACCATGTACAAACTTTGTTCGGTGCGGTGGGCCGAGACGCCGTTTGCGAAGCCAGCCGCCCTGCGTGTAAAAGCCACAATCAGAGCCTGATCTGACCAGCTCTGACTTGGGACTTTCAAGCAACCAACTCTAGCTATTAGTTAGTTGCACTGCAGTCCGAAAAGCCGCATACCGTATGTATGGAACAAGAAGCCACACAAAAGATCCACCACAGTCAAGACTTTTGTCGATATACAGCCACGTTCTGCATATCATGTGCGCAAATCATACTCGCCTGCAGGATCACGTAGTCACAGAGATTTTCAACAGTCAGGTCGGAAGCAGTATTCTTCTCTCTCTCGGTGGCTTCTCCCGCAGCTACACCCTGCGCTTCTCAAGTTCTGCCAGCTTTTGGTGCGGCATGTTACCTTGATTCAATCTATCACGTAAAATGTCCCAGCCACGAACATACTGCTGTAGGTCTCACCTCTGACAGCCCGCAGTTTTCTTCTTCCAGAGTTTGCCAAAAAAAAAAAAAAAACCACGGCCAGCTCTCAGCCCGGTGGCGCAAACACGCTCCTCATGCACACCCAACCACACCCATCTCCCGCTGCGGGGGGGGGCGGGCGGCACTTACAATCAGCGGCCTCCGTCCTCGTGCAGTGCAAACAGTGAATAGCATGGCACCTAGGTATGGGGGCGCACCTTCAACAAGTCTGAAGATGAGAATGGTTTGGGTGGCACAAATACCGATTTGCTTCGTTCGCGACGGGAATGGCTGAGACAGGTATCGTATTCGTAGGGAGCGTATAGCCCCTTCCATCATGTCGATTTGGTTCAAAATCCAAACGAGCATGATTACAGTCATGTAAAAGTATGCATTTAGGGGCAGAGTTGGCAGAGCAACAAAATACTGCCTTCACGTCTCCCTTTTGTCGTCGGGCGGGGAAACCTTGTGTGGCTGCCGAGAATCCGCATTAGCAATGGCAGCACTTGCTTTTCAGCATAATTAACAAAGAGTGCGATGCCTTTCAAGTGGAGTTAATATTCAGTTATACAACAATGACAAATCTCAAGCCTGAGCGAGGCACCGTGGTAATGTACATGTGCAAACCCCAATCCCACAAGAAATGCTGCGACATGGTAAAAACGCCCAAAGTTGACAGCATCGTGTGCAAGCGTCCCCCTTCCAAAGAGTGTAAAATCCTCCCATACTACTTTTTCTTCTATACATCCCAAAACATATCAGTCTGCCGTAATCTCTCTGGCATTCCGAGTCCCAAAACGGGTCATGGACTCGAAAATAGGCGCTTTCTGTCATGATCGCGGCCCTTGCTTGTTTCCTTTTGCTAATATTACACGCGGTATATCATGTCATCGTCATGGTGCATGATTCCGGGTTGCCGTCCCATGATCCGAAACTGGCAAGGTCTCTCTTTCTGTGTGAACGTCGGTATGTCGTCGGACAGCTCGTCAATATCATGACCCTGTGTGTTGCCTTTACAGGGCAGGCTTGACCTGGCCAGACTGGCCCTCGGCGGCAAGCGCAGCGCTGACCTTGTCAGCAGTGCTCTGCTCCTCGCCGCCGCCGGTCAGCATGTCGCCACCGCTTTGGCGCATGTTGTACTCTTGCTCCATGGCGGCGTATTGCAGGTCCTCGTGAAAGGACAGGGCAAAGGGGACGCCGAGAAATAGGATCGAAGTGGTGATGACCCAGGCGCTCTTGCCGCCAAAGGACATGACGCTCCAGGCACGGCTCGAGAGGGCGCTCGCGTTGTCGGCGATCCAGCCACGGGTCTTGGGGGGCACAATGTCGCGGAGGGCGTACACACGCTCGGCAAAGCTCTCGTTCTCGGCATCGAAATCGGAATCGTTGGAGATTTCGGATTCTGGAATGGTGCGTTAGCAGGAAGCTCGTCGGAGCTGGTCGGGAGCCAATGTCATGCTGGCGCATAGGCGCGAGTGCCGCAAATTCGTGACATACCGGTATCCGTGTAGTCCTCGTCATCGTCGTACTGAGCGGGAGGGTGCTCCTGGAAGTGTTCGTCCTCGACTTCGGTAAGGGTGACCATGGTGCCGGTTGTGTATTAGGATGGGATTAAGTAGAAATGGTTGCCGGAATCAAGCTGCCGAAAAGGGATAAGGAGGTCGCTCGGCGGTCGCGTGGGCAGATGATTGAAGTATTCTCGGCAAATGAATGCTTGGAATGATAGAAAAGAAAGTACAAAGCCGAGTGTCGAAAATGCTAAGGGGCGAATTGAAGCTCCGTTGGTAGATGGTTGATAGGACTCCTGGAAGTAGTTTAAAAATTTCGGTCCTCGACCATCTCCTGCCAGGAGCGGGTTCCGCTTGCTCGCATCTGATTTGTCAGAGCTGCGCTGCTATCACGTGCACCCCTGACGACATACTCGATTGCGAGCCTACCCTGGAACACAGCCCTTTGCATCGTAGAGTGGCCACAGTGGGCAGTAGCGTGAAACCCAGCTGTAAGATGTGCTGTGCTCGTATAGGTGGGCTTTATTGTGCCAGTCTAATGCTTCGTCATATCATCCTCACCTTTGGAGAGCGGTCGTGATGCGTAGTGGCCATATGGGTACAAACGCGGCCATCGTTGGTCTATAACGTCGTCAGCCGCATCACAAGCCTGTTGCCATTCGGGCGTCTCTTGCGTGTTATATTTCCAGAATGGTCCCTGCCGAGCGAGCTCATCATGAAGATTGAAAAACTAGACCAGGCCAAGCTCTTCGACACGGAAGCATCCCTTTATCGCCAACTGCACAAGCTGGGGCTGCAATAGGAAGACCCCCTAGTTGGCCAACTATTGGCACGTGGACGGCAGGCTTGTCGCGTTGGACATTGAGATGGATATTGAAACGTCACCCGAGCCGGACGCAGCAAATACATGCACACGGGAGTCGTCCGCATGGTGGACAATTACCGAAGATGCCAGTCTCATCAGTTGGGGGACGGAAACCTGTCGGCGGCGGAACCTGACCACCAAAGTCAAGACTAGGTCTAGGTGATGTGTTGCGATGAACTAGTAGTTTTGTAATGATTGTATGCTTCAGACTGAAATAACATGATCATCGACCCGTTTGGCCCGGTGCAAGATGTTGCCCGGACCTGGTCATATGACTGGTGAATTCTCGGCACTACGACAGCAATATACAGCTTGATAGCCTACCAGCAGCAAACACGGCTCCGATATTTTGACAGGACCTACCCTTGTTGTAGTTGTAAGAGGTCAAGTACACAAGACTGGAAATATGGCCATGCGGCCCATCCAAGACCGGGGTCCGTGGCATTGACAAACCTTTGAGCCAAGCACACCTGTCTCGGAGCCCGTTTTTGCACTTTTTTGCCTCTTGTCGACCATCCATGGGATGAAAAGAAGAGTGTCAAGACGCAAGTCAAGTGTAAAATGAGAGTTACGGAGTACATTATCCCTGTACTAAGCGCCTGGGTGCTTAATAGCCGCACACCCTACTCGCTAGCGCTTTCTTGGAGGGCCGCCAAGGACATGTGGTTCCGCGAGATGAATCTTCATTTCGAGAAGTTGGATTTGGATCCAGGGAGTAGAGACGAATAATCAACCCATTCAACATTGACATGCCTGCGAGTCCTCGTGATGCAAAGCCCATGCTGCTTGCCTCTATGGAGCCCCCTACGTCTCCAGAAATATGGAGAGGAAGCCGGGGACAAGAGACAAAATAAGAACGTGGGGAAAGAAAAAAAAGTCTAGAGCAGATGGGAATTCCAAAGCAGAAGCCGCACCGGCCAAGTTGAACTCGGCAACACCCAGAATCTCGGGACGTCTTTCCGGTCTGTTTTATTTTGATTTTACCCCGTGATCATGCGACAGGGGGAGCGACGGGTACAAGATTACCAATTTAGCGTTGAGACGGGAAGAAGAGAAGCAAAGGAAAACGGGATGGAAGGAATTTGGACAAAAAAAAAATTGGCGCGCAGCTGACAAGGAGGCTGAACCATGTTCGAGGCCCGAGGAAAAGAAGGAGAATGGGCCTTCCTTTCCCTGGGGCCGCGCGAATGCGGGGTGGAGGCTGATTTTTTGATTGGGAATTTGGAGAAGGAACAAGTGCGGCCACGACTCGCGAAAACGCTGTGATAAACTTTACTCTATGTCAATGCTCGAGTCTTGAATTACCCCAGTCTTGCATAATAGTAACAAATTAAACAAGAATACATTTATACGAGTTCCGAGAAAATAATGGTCACGAGCAACCGTACGAGCTGTTGTACCAAAAATGGTGAGAAGAAGGAATTTGGAGAAATGGCTAGGCATGTACCAGTACAGGCTTTTTTTTTTGGCTTGTGCGTTTTCGGTACGACAAGCTCATGCACCCCCAAAATTGGAGAAGAAAAAAGACGGCGAGACATTGCGTCTTTTGACTTGCAGCAAGAAAAAAAAACAAGTTGGAAATAATCATTTCAACAACGGGTGGAGAAGTAAAGAAAAAGAAGCAGAAAGGGGTGTGTGTCGCTATACGTAAAAAGGCGTTTCAAAGAAACAAAAGAAACTCAGCATTTACCGCAGTTTCCGTCAAGACAAATAACCTCCGGCATTATTTATGATGCCTGTTTTGATTTTTCCCTCGCTGCAAGCATCTCCAAAGGGAGGAGGGGAGGGGGCGGTTTGGAGGTGGAGGGGAAAATGGGGCCGAGGGCATCGTGACCTTGCTGAGTTTTCTGTTTGGTCCTTGTGCCGGTAGGGATTTTTACATAGGTTGAAGGGTACAGCCTACAGGTACCTAGGTAGGTAGGAACAAAAGGGGGGCCGGAGTCCCGGAGTAGAAAACATGATACAGGGGTTGGTCCATCAGCTCGCAATAGAAGCTTTTTTAATTTCCATGCTAAAATCGTAGCGGTCTTTTTATTTTATCTTATTTTTATTATTTTATTTCTGCCGTCCTCGTGATGGCAAGCTGTTGCCGGCGCGGCCCCAGCTTTGCGTCCGGGCTCCCGTGAAAGCGGAGCGTGGAGACGGGACCCTCACCATGACTAGAATACACTTTTCCGGGCGAGGCGTAGGTGCGTCTACGTGGTACCATGAACCACGAGAACGAAAAAAAAAAATAATAATAATAAAAGACTGCACCTTGTTGAATCGTGCAGGCGGCCCGTGAGGTTTCCTTATTACTCGGGCATGGCGGGGGAGGCGGTCATCGGGTCACCCTCCACCCACAGTTGCCAGGCTGTCAAGCTGGGGTAAAGAAAATGTGTGTGGCCGCGAAACGGTAATAACTACAGGGCAGCATTAACAGTCACTTGATGCCCGCCATCATCCTCACGGCTGCGCGCCAGCTTACTGTAGTCTACGTACGTCGTCGCATGCACATTGACTTTGCGCGATATTACGCCGATGCCACGCCTTTTCTTTATTACAACACGGCTTAGCCGGCGTAAAGAAAAAAAAAAAAAAAGGCAAATCCAGCTCGTTTACCACAGAGAATTGGGCTACTCCGGGCAACCAATCCGATTTGCCGCATTGCGCCATTCGGGGCTTTCTTATTCCGTGCACCTCTGTTCATTCTCGACTCCTCCTCGAGCCAGTAAAGCGCCGGGCTACTGGTTGAATTAACTGGGGAGGAAAATTTCCAACAATTTAAAACGGCCGCTTGGGGAAAGCTGGGGGTAATGGAAACTCGCTCTGCATGAATGGCGTGCTCATCAGGCTCCGGCCAACCCAGCCGGCGTCGTTGTCGTGGTGGAGGCCCGATGGCATCCGGACGGACTGTGGGACCTTTGCTTCATTCCATTTTCGATTTCCATCAATATTCGTGCTCCTCGCCTAGTTACTCAGTATTTACAAACGATTTTGTCGACTGTGAATCTGTGAGCGCTAGCATAGAGCACGCACCCTGTAGTTTGACGGTCGGTAATACCGTTCCGTGACGTCTCCAACTGTCGCTGAGCAAGGTTCCCTTGTGGCACTTCTCCTCGTCGACTCGAAAACGGTCTCACATATCCCTCACAGCCTACTTGGTGCCTGGACAACACCAACAACGCACAATATTGCATCAATACGTGTTAAGAATCCTTGCAGGACCTTGCAAGCTGTCATGTCTCGGCTGTGTTGGGTTCCAAGCCAATGCCAATGCTAATAATGCATCCTTTCTTGGCTGCAGTGGGAAAGAAAAGACGGAAAAGTCTCCAAATGCCATGCTGAGGACTGCCGTGTAATACCCAGACGTCGATCGGCAAGCGCACACACCCTGCCACCATCGGGGCTATGTACTGATATGACAGGCTGTGCTCCAGGGGAGCGCACCACCGTACCGTATCCCGTAACTATTTTTGAAACATCCCTTGGCAGCGACCAAACTTCTTCATCACCTGCAGCAGAACATCAATCAGCCCCAAACGTCGCACAACCAAACGTCTTGTACGGGCCATGCGCGGTAGTTAGTACTCCGTATACCGAGTACATAGGTCTTGTTAACACGACAGCTGTGGCTGACCCGCTTCTTCCCGAGCTGCATTCGCGTGGTTTTTCCTGTCCAAGAGGGGGGCGCCAGAGAGCCCCAGGTGAGCCAGCTGTGTGAACTATGGTGATGCCTTGGCTCGATGAGAGCTGATCGAGCCAGGTTGATCGAACGCCTGCATGGACCGTGAGCGCGGGGATTATTGAGCTGAAATCTCTTTTCTGTCGGCATGGTGGTTGCCAACCCGGCCAGCCGGGTACAAGTTTTGCAAGCGTCCGACGTGAACCCGTGAGCCCTGTTATAAGTCCCAGGTCATTAATAACATCATGTACTATGCCTTACATGTCGGTGCCGCTGGGTGCATACACAATCAGCGGGAATACCACTGTACCTCTACTAGCTAGCTCAAGATTCACGCAGAGGAAAAAAAAAAAAAAAAAACCGAGGGCAGGGACGGAAAAATTCGCTGCTGCAACCTGCGCGTCACGCAAGCATCACCATTTACATGCATACCCGTCACCCGTCATACGCCACGGCAACAGGCAGTTGCCTGTCCAGGCAAATGCAACCTGATTTGTGTTGGTGGACCGGCAATGCCGTGGCTACAAAGGCAAATGCAATGCAAGTGGTTTTAGCGGCAAGCTATTTCTGCTTTGCAACACAACATGTATTGTTCTGTTGGGGTTTCAACATGGTCGAGTTGACAAGGCTCAGCTTACCTGCCGGCTTCCGCGGGAAATGGTAGACGAAAGCGCCCCCTCCTCGCCTAGCTCCATCTGGATTGTTGTAATACCTGCTTTTTCTGTCATTTTGGCCAATTTTTTACTCTCTCTCTCTCTCTTTTCGCGGGGAGAGAGTAAATAAGCCATGACTGTTTAGCTGGGGTCAATGTACATGATACGTCTAGAAGGGGCGGTGGGTGCATGTCATGAAGAGGATCAAGAGGGCATCAGAGCCAAGAGTAGGGCGGCTCCACAGAGGGACATGTTGGCAATAGCATCAAATGATGCCGCCATAAGGCGTATGTATGATGGCTCATGGTGCGTGTGTGGGCTGAGATGCATGGCGTGGGTGTTTGGAATAATGACTTGTCAAAGACTTGAGGCGGCCACCGTTTGAGACGGAGAGCGGCTGGACCAAAGGCATGGAGGGAGGGTGAGAAAAGTTGTCCAACAGAAAAGCCTCGAATAACCGATCAGAGTAGAAATCCAATTTCGCAAACTGGGCGAGGGGCAAGAGGTATGTAACCAAAGTTCGTAGCTACGCATCTTTTCTTTTTTTGGCGTGCTTGTTCCTTTTTCCTCTTCGTCGTCCGTTTTCTTCTCCGTCTTGCTGCACTTTGCCCAGCGGTAGGTGCTGAAAAAGGCCCCTCCTACTTACCCCTCCAAAACTCCAGCTTTTTACTGGTACGCTCATACAAGCTGTCGTGGAAATCCACCGCCCACTGCGGTGCATCAGCTGGCCTTGGGGTTGCGGTTCCTGGGCGGCTCTGAACGGCCAGGAACCAGTCATCTGGACCCAACAGGATTTGGTGGTTGTAACTTGTAACTAGGCTACTGACGGGCTTATTAGAGTCTTGGGTTGGGTAAAATGGCGGTTTGCAAATTTCCGCTTTTTTGTATTTTTATTATTTTAGCTTCTTTCAACTAATTAGTTTCCGTCTCTTCATTTTTTGGTAGTCGACGCATCACGATCGCCCGCAATAATGATTCTACCTGGCAGCCGGCACAAGTTGAGAGTGGACTTGGTATCCAAGGTGCCCACTTATATGGTTGTGCAAGAGAGTCATCTGCTTCCCATGCAAATCGACGTGGCGGTACATGTTTAATTTTGGCCTGTACAGATTCGTCTGGAAATGAGAATTTCTGCAAGACTCGAATCGTCAAAATCGGCCTCCAATTGAGTCCGTTCCCAGGTGCTTCCGTGGCAGCTGATGAAAATTCCTCCCCATGATGAGGAGCTTGGAAAAGGAAGCGCCCCTCCAAACTTCCCTCCAGACTCCCCTCCAGACTCCCCCAACAGTGGAACAGTGGAACAGTGGAACAGTGGAGCAGGGAATGGGGAATGAGGCTCAGCAGCCAAGCAATTGGTTGGTTGGTCGGACGAGCGAGCGCAGCATTTGGCAGGCTCGTCAGGCCTCGTGGTGCGTTTTTGGGGGACAGGAAGAGGCCCCACAAGCGTCTGCACCACTTGTCAAGTACCGCTACGTACCGAGTATCAATGCGCCAAGTTTTTCTCGTCTGGGGCAATGTGGCTTTCCCCCAGTTGTACGGAGTACAGAGCTGTAACAATGGCGAGTCTGGTAAAAAGGCACGGAATGAAAATTTCGTCGAGGGTGTGCATGGTTGACCAAGTGATTAATCGTATATACTTAAAGACAGCCTCGCCTAGTTTTCGAGCTGATGTGGATTGATGAATCAATTCCAACTGAAGCCTCTCTACACCGGGTTCTGTGGCCAGATATTCACCTCGTACCAATTATTACCAGCGTTTGTACCTCTATTACTCGAATTAATAAATTGGTAAGCAATTTTCTGTCTCTTATTACATTCTGTCTCTCAATCATCATGTCGTGTTCCAAAAAAAAGGCACGCGACCCCTCGACGACGCAATTCCGTTGCCACGCCGAGTACAGGAATGCCCTCGTTTCTTTGCCAGGTACAGGCTGGGCTGGGCTGGGCTGTGCAGAGGTACCTGAATCTCTCGTGTGTGTGGCATGGAGGGTTGCTGCGTGTCAGTTGGTCACGCTCCCAAGCAAATTTGCTCCGGCCAGCCAGAAGAACAAGGCCCTGGCACAATGCCCGGCCGGGACCTGGTTGGGCGCTGAGCCGCCCGGGCAGCGGCCACTGGCTGGTACCTCGTGGGGTGGCTTTTAGGTACCTACCTAGAGAGCCAGAGCTGCCAGCCTGCCCGCCAAAGGCTTCTAGATAGGTACTTCATCTTACAGGGCCTTCAGCACTCCCCATCCCTCCTGAGCCTGAGCCGTCACACCCGCCATCGCCGCAACGGGGGAACCGGCAGTGACCCTTTTTTTTCTACCTCTTTCCCGCCCTGATTAAAAGCTCGCCCAGCGGTGCCCACCATCTCCAACTCGTCCCTTGTCATCTCCAAATACCTCCCTCTTCCTCTCTTCACAACCACACCCGCCTCTCAATTAAGTTTTTTTCGCATTCAATTGCCCTTCTTCGTATCCTTTCCAGCAATTGCTGCATTGACCAGCATTCTCTGCACCCCTCGCTTCGTCTTCCGCTGCGAGTCGTCATTTACTTGCGCATTTGCCCCGCCATAAACCGCTGGCTGCCCCGCCACTCACACTGCAACCTCGACACAACAAACAGAATCGCACTAATAACAGCGTATTGCTTCCTGCAGCGCGCTCCCAACCTGCAATAACTAGGTAGCTTCGAGCTTCGATTGTCGACTGCTTCTTCTTCTTTTTTCTCGACTTGCGACTCTTGCAGCTTTACATCACAGGTAAGCCGTTCGATTCGCATTTCCTCGATTCTATACAAACTTCACACAATCCCAATTGGCATGCTTTTCTGGTCAGATGAGTCTTGTGTTGTCAGGCCGTGCAAACGAAAACGACACTTGCCAGCTGACACGCGGCCGGCACTTGGCACCTGGCAACTGCACAGCTTTTGCTCGCTAGCAGCGTCTGGCCAGTGCTGAGCTCACCCTGACCAAGCGGTCAGGCTCACGCACACCAACACCACTCACTCACGATGGCTTCACCGTGTTGCTCTCTCTCCACTTCTTTTTTATCCGCGCTCTTCTTACCTATCCTCGTTCTCCTCCTTTTTATTCCTCCAATGTTACATCTCTTTCTCCACTGGCCGCTGCATCCCGCATCAAGCTTGAGCAACAGACATCCCTAGCCTGTCCCTCGTTAGACACCCTTGGTCACCTGTCCTGCTCTCTTCCCCATGCTTAGCAGGCCCACGCCAGTTTCTTACCTTCACCCCGGCCCTTGCTGCTCCCTGGAGACCCTAATCTCACCCCCCTCCTTGTCTTGCCCGCCATCGGAAACTATTGAGTAACAGCTTGCTGTGCTCGTCACTTACACGATGTGTCGGCGACCGCTTGTTTGCAGTCTTGTCACCGCGTCTTGTATAAAGCCCACTACTCCCCATACTTCTTCCACCTCACGACATCTCCCATAATCTGTCTTCTTCTACTCCTTGATCGTCTACTACCTCTTCTCATCTATTACCCTCGCCTACTGTCCTTGTCCTTCCGCCTATAATATATCCTCCATCACACACAATGCCTGGCCTCTCCCTCGACACAAATAACTCCTCTGACAGCCTACCAGTCACAATGTCAACGTCAGCCAACAAGCTCCTGGCCAACCTCGCATCGCAAGAGTCGAGCCGTCTGCCTTCTCCTCAGCCCACCCACATGTCTTCACACAACAGCAATGGCCACCGCAAGCTCCGCTCGGCCACCGTCGGTTATGTCGCCCCCGAGTTTACCGGCAAGATTGAGCAGATGAAGACTGGTAAGTTGTCCCTGAGAATATTCTCAAGCCCATTGGGACGTAGCTGACACGAGTTTCCCTTGCTAGTTCGTAACCTCATCCTCGGCAACGGCTGGATTCCCGAGGCCCTCGTCGACGACCAGATTCGCTGGTTCTACGAGCAGCTCGGCATCGATGATGTCTACTTCCGCATTGAGAGCCCCGAGGTCATTGGCAACCAAATCACTTCCCTCTACGCCGCCAAGGTTGCCGCCAACTCTCGCGAGGACAAGCGCGAGGAGATTCGCCTCGACATGGAGGCCGAGGACCATGCCATCTACATTGACACCAGCGAGCCTGGTCAATCCAACGTCTCTGGCCCCCGCTATGAGGGCCGTCTCGAGGCCAAGTACCTCGATCACTCGGACAGGACAAAGTATCGCGTCGAGACATTCCGTTCTCCCGCCGCCATTGGCGCCAGCCCCAACTCCAAGGCCACCCTCCGTTGCTACTTTGTCTACAAGTGCGACTTTAAGCAGAGTGTTGAGAACACTGACCCCAAAGAGACCAACCTTGAGCTCATTTCCGACGCCGGATTCTGGCAAAAGGCCACGGAGAATACCAAGCAAATCTACCAGGAGATCATTCAGCTTGCCGTGGCCCGTACCGGCCCCGTCATTGACATCTTTGACATTGAGGACTCGGTCGAGAAGCGTCTAGTCGTTGCCTTCCGCACCCGTACTGCCCGTGGCATGTTCTCCTCACTCTCCGATCTCTACCACTACTATGGCGTCACCTCCTCCCGCAAGTACGTCGAGCAGTTCTCCAACGGCATCACCGTCATGTCCATCTACCTGCGCCCTGCCTCGACAGACGGCGGCTACTTCCCTCCCATGGAGGAGTCCATTCACCAGATCACCAAGGAAATCTCCCTGCTCTACTGCCTTCCCCAGAACAAGTTCCACAATCTCTTTGCCACTGGTGCCCTGAGCCTTCAGGAGGCCGTCTACGCCCATTCCACCTGGGTCTTTGTCCAGCATTTCCTCAACCGTCTAGGCCCCGAGTACGTCTCCCTCTCGGAGATTATCGACCACAACGACAGCGCCCAGGCTGCCCTTCTCTCCAAGCTCAAGCGCCGTCTCCGTACCGAGACTTTTACCCCCGACTACATCTATGAGATTATCCAGTCCCACCCCGAGCTGGTCCGCTCCCTCTACGCTTCCTTTGCCAATGTACACCTGAGCGTCGGCCCCGACTATGACCGCCACTACCTCGCCCCCACCCCCAAGGTTGAGGTCCTCTCGGATGAGAGACTCAAGGACAAGATCTCCAAGACCGTCGCCAACGAGCACGAGGAAATGGTCATGACCGCCTTCCGCGTCTTCAACAATGCCATCCTCAAGACCAACTACTTTACCCCCACCAAGGTTGCCCTCAGCTTCCGTCTCGACCCCTCTTTCCTCCCCATGGCCGAGTACCCCCGCCGTCTGTACGGTATGTTCCTTGTCATTGGAGCCGAGTCCCGCGGATTCCACCTGCGTTTCCGTGAAATTTCCCGTGGTGGTATCCGTATCGTCAAGTCCCGCAGCAAGGAGGCTTACGGTATCAATGTCCGCAACCTCTTTGACGAGAATTATGGTCTTGCCAGCACCCAGCAGCGCAAGAACAAGGATATCCCCGAGGGCGGTTCCAAGGGTGTCATCCTCCTCGACCCTAAGCAGCAGGACCGTGCTCAGGAGGCTTTTGAGAAGTACATTGACTCCATTCTCGATCTTCTCCTGCCCGCCGAGACACCCGGTATCAAGAATCCCGTGGTGGATCTGTACGGCAAACAGGAGATCCTCTTCATGGGTCCCGATGAGAACACTGCCGGCCTTGTCGACTGGGCTACCGAACACGCCCGTACCCGCGGTGCCCCGTGGTGGAAGTCGTTCTTCACTGGCAAGTCTCCGAAGCTGGGTGGTATTCCCCATGACAAGTACGGCATGACTACCCTGTCCGTCCGTGAATACGTCAAGGGCATCTACCGCAAGCTGAATCTCGACCCATCTACCGTCCGCAAGATGCAGACTGGCGGCCCCGACGGTGACCTGGGCAGCAACGAGATCCTTCTCGGTAACGAGAAGTGGACGGCTATTGTCGACGGCTCTGGTGTCCTGGCCGACCCCAACGGTCTCGACAAGGACGAGCTTGTTCGCCTTGCCAAGAAGCGTGCCATGATTGGCGAGTACGACATGTCCAAGGTGTCCAAGGACGGTTACCGTGTGCTTTGCGAGGACAATAATGTTACCCTCCCTAACGGCGAGGTCGTTGCCAACGGTACCTCTTTCCGCAACACCTACCACCTCCGCGACACTGGCATGACTGATGCCTTTGTCCCTTGTGGTGGCCGTCCCGAGTCCATCGATCTTATTTCGGTTAATCGCCTAATCAAGGATGGCAAGAGCGTCATTCCTTATATTGTCGAGGGTGCCAATTTGTTCATCACCCAGGATGCTAAGCTCCGTTTGGAGGCTGCCGGCTGTATTCTCTACAAGGATGCTTCTGCCAACAAGGGTGGCGTCACATCGTCGTCACTCGAGGTTCTGGCTTCGCTCTCGTTTGATGATGCCGGCTTCGTGGAGAACATGTGCGTCGACGCCAAGACTGGTGAGGCTCCTCAGTTTTACAAGGACTACGTTCGCTCGGTACAGGCCAAGATTCAGGAGAACGCTGCTCTCGAGTTTGAGGCCATCTGGCGCGAGCACGAAAAGACTGGCGAGCCGCGCTCGATTCTGTCTGACAAACTGTCGATTGCCATTACCGACTTGGACGAGCAGCTCCAGAAGTCTGACCTGTGGGCCAATGTGACGATTCGCTATGGTATCCTGAAGGACGCTTTGCCCAAGCTTCTCCTTGACAAGATTGGTCTCGAGACCATTGTGCAGCGTGTGCCTGAGAGCTACCTGCGCAGTATTTTCGGTAGCTACCTGGCGTCGCGTTTCGTGTACGAGTTTGGTGCCGAGCCCAGCCAGTTTGCTTTCTTCGACTTTATGTCTAAGCGCATGGGCGCTATCAACGGCGATAACAACGGCAACGGAACTGAGCGTCTCCGCCGCGCTTCCATCAGCAAGCACTAGGTGGTCTATGGTCCAGCAAAAGTGTGTATACATTTGCAGCTGATTTGCAGATTTGAGTTTTAGCATTGTTTTGGTACCACGAATTGGCCAGCATGGGCTGGTGTACCTTTGCTTCACATTTACAGAGATCCATGTGAGAAGAAGAGAACAAAAAGCAACATTAGTTTGCTATTATGAAAAGTAGCGAGTTGTGACAGAGTTGTTATAGGGATTTAACCTACGGGCTGGGAAAAGTTTTTCAAGAAAAAGACGACAAAAAAATGGTCATGGGTTATGAAACAAGAAGAAACACCATATAGTCGCAGTCCTGAGAATAGCAGCAGTCCAGGCGACGCATGAATTCAATGTACATGGTTTTGCTATGCTTACAAGAGCTTTGTCATTGTGAATGGTGTTTGTGAAGCGAAGAGCATGGAGATGCAAAAGGGTGGGCGGGATGAACGGAAGGGAGGACGCGAGGAAGCACAGAAGACGCATGGGCCTGTACGAAATTGCGAGTGAAGTGGATGGTCGTCCATGTCGGGGTATGAGAAGATGGATGAGGACGCGAATCGCGGGCGCGGGATTGGGTTCGGAGGTAAACAGTGTGTAAATTATGTCGTGGTGGTGAGCATGATATGACTGGTGTAGGCAGTGGGATGACGCGTCGCCTGAATCGAACAGATGTTGCGTGGCATAATTTTTTCCTTTATTTTATACTATTATAGAATATTACTTCTTGGCTAAAAGATGGGGGGATATTACGCGGGGCAGGGAGGACGTGGCACAATGCGGCTCTGCGGGCCAGGTACGAGGCAAAGACTCGGGTCAAATTGTGTAGGCTGGATGGGCGTACACGGTGTGGCAGTGGCTGTTGGCCTCGTACAGGTAGGTCTGAATTGTCAGGATGTTGGATGAACGTTGGAAGAGCACAGAAGGAGGCGTTGGTGATGTGAGCGATCGAGGTCCGAGGCTAAATAGTGGGAGCTGTAACCAGGCGGGTGGGGGGGTCACAGTCGCGGGCGATCTGACTAGCAAGACTCTTTTTTTTTCTTTCTTGGTCTGGAATTTAACCAGGGGCTCGGATGAAATGGACAGGGTGTGAATTATAGTGATTCGCCGACGAAAGGTATTTTTTTTCTTCTTCTCTTCTATTCTTTTGCGGAGTTGTGATAGCATGGACAGAAGAATGAATTACGCGGCGAGCGGTTACAGGAGAGGTGATGGGCGGATGTTGCTGTGATGACTGTTGGGGTAGAAGACGATGGGTTGGTTGGTTGGCCGCTTCTGGATTGGCAGCGTATGACTGAGACGATGGCAGGGCGGTTAGAAAGAAGAATGGGAAAAAGAAGGAAGGACCAGCCACCGAGAGAGGGCAGCTCGATGAGGGTTGGTGCCATAACCAGCCTCTTTTGGCAGCGTCATGGTTAACTAAATAGCGTGGGTAATGGATGGATGGATGGATGATGGATGATGGATAGCTGGTGGGAGGGAGACTCGTCATGGGCTGCCATTTTATGAGCAGAGAGTTGTACATAGATCTAGTGAGTCTGCGGATACGTCAGGAGGTATTGGCCGTCGCTGTGATGAAAACATGCTCAATGGTGGATGGATGCAAAAAAGAAACGAGGCCGTCATGCATAATAAAAGCTGACACATCTCACACTTGCAGCAGCAGCTGCAGCAGCAGCAAACGCCGTCCACATCATCAGCCACAGCAACAACAAAACATTCTCTCCCATCTTTAACATCATTGTCTACGGAGTAGTCCACAATAATAATACCAAGTAAAGCATTGGGCCACACAGTACACTCCAAACACACCAGCCAGGGATCTATCTAATCTGTATCCGTACTTTGTATCCGTACTTTGTACAGAAGTACACACGAGATATTCCAGGGACCCTCCTCCCCTCCTCTCCTCAGACCTCCCTCCCCGCCCACCATACGGTACGGATACATGCGCTCTGGATTCATCCCTCGACGTCGTCGTCTTGCCCGTTTTTCGAGTTCCACTGTTGGTCCTTTTTTATCTTCTTCTCGTCGCCCTTTTTTCCTTTTTTTTTTTTTTTCTCCGTCTCGAATCTCATCGTCAACCCACCGAGGACACCAACAAGGAGGCTGGCCACAATTCTTCTTAGCTTCGCGCCGCCGCCGCCTGGGCCACCTGCTTCGTCGCCAATCCTCCCCTTTTTGAGCGTGTTCCTTTTTTGTTACCATGACTAGGCCTACCATTATTAGAGCCGGTACGTTGTATCCGTAACCCTACAGATTACCTTGTCACCTCGGCGTCCCCCCCCCCCCCCCCCCCCCCCCCCCCCCCCCCCCCCCCCCCCCACCCCCCCC